>OLKM01003245.1:25032-40320 GCA_900291075.1 Melanogrammus aeglefinus | reverse complement strand
CCACACACACACTTAACCTACACACACACACACTACACACACTACACACACCACACATCACAACACATCACACACACACATCATCACACACCACACACACACACACACAACACACACACACACACACACACACACAGATTCATGGCTTTCGCCCTGTTGGTTTTCTTCTAGCGTACGGTGTAACTTTGCCACAGCAGTGTGTGCGGTCTCCATCCGTCTTCATTTAGCACCCATGGGGTGTTGGCTTGGGTCTGGTTATTTTTAGAGGCCTCTTCCACCTCTTACTCTCTAAAATGACCGTAGCAGCAGAATGAATCACAGGGCCGATCATCTTTCTACACAACCCACTACACTCCACTAAATCAACCACTCCCCCCCCCCAGCACACCACGCACACACTACACACACAGCCCCCCGTCTCCCCTTATTGTATTCATAATCAGATGGGATAACTACCCAGTGGTTGCACCAAGCCTTCTCTACAGCCCGCTTACTGCTGGCACGGCCCTGTGTGTGTGGTGTGTGTGTGTTGTGTGTGTTTGTTGGTGTGTGTTGTGTGTGTGTGTGTGTGTGTGTGTGTGTGTGTGTGTGGTGTGTGTGTGTGTGTGTGCTTGTGGAAGCCAACATACATTTTCTGCCGTTCTTTTTGGGTTTTTTGATCTTTTCAAACTGACAGATGATCAGCCTCTCTCTCGCTGTGTGTGTGTGCGCGCGCACGTGCGTGCGTGCGTGCGTCAGTATAATGAGGCTACTCAATTTCCCATGTGCTTTCAAGAGAATCCCTCTATTGTGATTGACAGCTACAAACTGTACAAGATGATGTTTTTGCACTCACTCATACACACACATGTGATTTACGTAAGATACTATTTTTTTTGGCAGGCTAAATATTGTCGCTTTTAGTCGGTGTAATAGTCAGAGAAGATCCAAAACTAACTGTCAGACAAAAGACAGGCAGACACATCATGAAAAAACAGCACCCCAAAGCCACATACACACTTATTCAAAAAACTGGCCAACATTGAATGCTTACCCACAATACATAGCAGTATATCCACACACCCACACACACACACACCACACACACACACGACACACACACCCACACACACACACGACACACACACACACACACACACACACACACACCACACACACCCCACACACACACACACACACACACACAAGAGCTCCCAGCTATTAAGCCATCAGCCGTTTACATGGCTGGGTAGGGGTAGACGCGCGCTGTGGCCAAAGCCTCTGCCAGAAACCATCAGCACCAATAACCCGGCCAAGTCAACAAACCTGTCAACACTTCGTTCATGAGAAACACGCAACGCTTTGACGCTTCATAAACCTGATTCCTGGCAAGTTTCAACAAAATCATTGCCAACAAAAGGGAAACACTTTTTCCATATTGTGAATTTTGATTTTCCCCCCCCTTCATGTTCTCTGTAATTGTATAAATGGTTTGCTTTGTTAAAGCAAACACTGGTTTGACAGGTCATGATCAAACATGTTTTTGCCCAACACTTTATATATCAAGCAGGACTTTATTTCACAAGACACGTCGTGGCCTCAAGTATCTTGATATGATATTTGAAAAGAATTATTCTGTTGCTAGAGCTCAGTTTTTTTAAGACTGGCCCATATCTGCCTGAAGACTGAAACCATTTTACAGGCCTGACAGAAACTAAGGTTAGCAACCTGTTAAAATTGATATCAGCCTAGTCCTCTCAACACACACACACACACACACACAACACACACACACACACACACACACCACACACCACCACACACACACACCACACACACAACAAACGACACACACACACACACACACCACACACACACACACGAGTCGCCCTCAACCTTCAGAATTGTCTTTCTTTAAGAGAAGGAGCCTTCTGGAAAGGAGCCTTTCTTTATAACTTTATGGACGAGCTGCTATTAGATACTCCACTGACTAACAGAGTACTAAGACGGTTGTATCAGCAGTCGTCAGTTGATACGTCCGCCTTAGCGCAGACACTTATAGATATTGAGCAATCACTTTATTTCAACATACATTATTTTCCCCTATGAATGCTAGTGAAACATTTTTGTGCCACTATCACCAAAAAACACCTTTGGACGAGCGTTGGCATCGGGTCAAACAGAAAACAAGCCAAGAGAGTATAGCGCTAATAATTGAACTCTGAGGTGCAGTTTCGTTTTAAAAGTCCCTTTGCCGCCTCTTCCTTGCTCATTTGGTATCACATGGCAATGCCACAAGACACGCATCACTGATCATTTACCCAGGCATCATCACTACATGATACCTAATCAGTTAACATGAAGGCCTATACTTTAATACCTAGGCAGTATCGGAAAGGCTTTTCTGAACAGTGTTTCAATAATAAAAAATTCTGCAAAAACACCAAACACAAATGACTGCTCATTTACCCCGGCATCCCCGTGAAACACGTGGTCAGATAACACAAAGGCCTATACCTTCATACCCAGGACGTGCCTGGGCATTGAAGGCCCCAAGCTTACCGTTCTTCATGCGTGCCTTTGCCTAGGTCAGTGAACGGCATGGTTAGTCGATAACGTTCCTTCACCGAGGCCGCAGGATTCTTCCTGGGCGTGTACATATGTTCTCTCTGCCGCGGGGCGTGGCAGGTGACCCGCGGCCCGGCAGCTGGGCGCGAGCAGATGTTTGTCAGTATAATTAATGCCCACAAAGAGGCGACTCATTTATGTTCATGTTAAGAGAGCCTGAGAGGAAAGCGCTCGGCATTCATCATTTACCGCCTCACACGTCGACGCGCCGCCGCCACAAAGGCTGTTTGAAACGGAGCAATATTATTAATTATTTCTTTCTTTCCGTCTTTCTTTATTGTGTTTATGTCTGACATGGTCCAGCCAGCGTCTGCACACAGCCGTCATTCCGTCACACGGCGGTCCTCATCAGAACCCTGTCAGAAGCTCCTACCTGCAGTACCAGGTGAGTCCACCTGTGAAGGGAGAGTCGGCCCCCCGTCCTGAAGCTGACGGACAGCAGGCGCGGCCCGCTGGACCGGCCGTAGCGGAGAACCACGGCCTGGTCCGAGGCGGTCAGCGCAAAGAGCAGGCGGCCTCTGGCGCTCTTCTCCAGCAGCAGCCTGGAGGAGGGAAACACAGGCAGGACGTCAGGGGAGGGACCACCACTAACCACCACTAACCACCACCAACCACCACTGGGGCGGCATGGGGCTCAGGAGGTAGGGCGCGAGGGCTGGTAACCGGAGGGTTGGTAGTTCGACCCCGAGTCCTCCTAGTGTCGAGGTGTCCCTGAGGGAGACGCCTCACCCTGACTTCTCCTGACCAGCTGGCCGTCGCCCTGCGTGGCTGACTCCGCCGTCGGTGTGTGAATGTGTGCATGAATGGGTGAATGTTGGGACGTATTGAGTGGCCACTGGTTAGAAAAGCGCTGTATGAATGCAGTCCGTTTACTAAAACTACAAGTAAAGTCTGTCTTTAAAGATAATGGTAAAGTGTAGCTGTAGCAGAAGGGGGGGGTGTTGATCTCGGAGGGGAGCCTGTAGGTCCCCTTACGTTTGACATTCATACATCGAATATCAATATTTGACACGACTATTAGCGTTCTGCATGCGCCCACGTAAATGTTCTCCCGCTCGCTCTCCCTGACCTGGTCTATCCCTAGTCTCTCGACCGCTTTCTCTCTCTCTCTCTCTCACGTATAAACATCTGTACATTGGCACACACATGCAGTGTGATTTTAACCACCATCACATACATTTTATGGGGAATCATAGCTTTTATGAACTCCGGCCAACACAGTCCGTATATCACAGAAAGTCACGTCCGGGCGAGAGAGGTACGGTATACATGCATGGTGTGGAGAGAGAGAGGAACGCGTGAATAATGGGAATTCAATTAGTTGAAGAGTAACAGCTAACCCATAACTGAGCAGAAAGATTATCATTCTGAACCAATTAATCAATTGTGTACTAATTCGACAGCGAGATAAAATATACATGAATGTAATAATGTTGAGAACACAGACATATCATTTCAATATGTTACATTATAATTTCAAAGATTCAATATCATTATGTTGAAAGACTTGTGTTATATAGGATATGTTTTGCGTGTGAAGTTACTTAAGTGAACCCTAAAGAACATAGAAGTAAAAATGATCATTCAAGATCCAAAGTTATTAAATTTCATCTCACGCGCATGCGTGAGATGATATACAGGCACGTTGACCATACTCATGTTTTGTTTGCGCACGCGTGTGCGCACAAACACGTTTTTTCTAAAAGTATCATGGATGTGGTTTAAAAATAACCTCTCTTTCCTATTCAAGTAGTGAAACGCTATTGGCTCATTACTGTGGTCCCACCCTCTAATTTGTCCGTATCTGCCAACCAATGAAGAGCAATCTGGAGATTTAAACACTTGAGGATAACGGCAGAGCGAGTGGAGCGGCGATATCTTGATGACAACAGGTGGCTGCCTCTGTTCATTGTTCGGGTGGAGGAGGGGTCGGGGGGAGTTGTTGTTGGAGGGGGGGGGGATGTCAGAACACACTGGGCTGGAGCGAGAGGCAAGGAGAGATGGACAGAGGTGAGGATAGAGACCTCCTTTCATCTGGTCGCTTTGATGGAAACCAAGATGGCCTCTTATAACAAAGGCTTGGGAGTGGAGGGGGGTGGGAAGAGGGGTACGGGCCGAAGAGGAGGCAACATACGAGAGGGGGGGGGGGGGGGGGGGAGAGAGAGAGCGAGAGAGAGAAAGAGCTCCCATGCTCCGAGAGATTTCATTCAGCCACGCTGGTGTCGAGTTCGTCGGGCCAAAACAACAAGACTCTGTCTGTCATCCGAGTCCCCGGACAAGCGCTTCACAACAGCAAAAAATCTCGGCTCGAAATTTCCAAATGACAGCTTAGATCTTTCCCATGATCGCCCCATTATCCGAACATCGCCTCAACAAAAGGACCCAATGAGTACCGAGCATGCGGGATTCACACGATTCCCTGGGACTGCCTGCTGGCATTTCCCCATCAGCAAAAAATATAAGTCGTAGATAAACAACACAAAAACTAATGTCTGCAATGTTAACCAGTATACAACATCTGAAGGAAAAGACTTGTATGACGATTGACTGCTCCTGTATGGGGATTCACTCTACTGCTGAATCCGGGAAAAAACTATTATCTTACGTAAGATCGCTTACATTCGATATCGGATATCGAACATAGGACATGGTAGGAGGGAGTCGGATGCCCCAGCTATGTTTCACAATCCTGCTCGTGGAAAGAATCAAACAACAATCATTAGGTCTGAAGAATGCCCGAGGTCTCCTATTATAACACGTCTCTAACACGACCTCTGTGTTCATAGACGAGTGGGACGTGTGTGGCATGTAGCACGGCGCTAGCTTTGGTGGGGAGCGTGTCTATGTTCCCCGGGTCCTATGTTCCCCGGGTCCGGTCCTATGTTCCCCGGGTCCTATGTTCCCCGGGTCCTATGTTCCCCGGGTCCTGTGTTCCCCTTGACCTCCTCTTTCCCCACCGCCCCACCCGTGCCCTCCGATCCTCCTCCACTCTCTCCCTGACAACACCCACATCTAAACTCAAATCCTTCGGCGACCGAGCCTTCTCCCGTGCTGCTACCCCGACTCTGGAACTCTCTCCCCCCATCTGTCCGCGACTCGACCCTCACTCCCCTTATTCAAGTTTTATAAAAAGGGTCCCATGTTCCCCGCTTTTCCCAAAAAGGGTCCTATGTTCTCCCCGGTCTGTTACCATTACTGCCAAATTCCGGCCGCGATAACCACCATTGCATGTCTTTAACTTTTGTGGAAGAGGGAGAGACGTTGGAGAACCCGACGCCGGTAAACAAACCCCGCCATATGTCTCTACCCTGTTTCTTTTTTGTGTCCTTGTAAGCGTCTTTGGGTTATTGAAAAGCGCTATATAAATTACATGAATTATTATTTATTATTAATGACCACGGAAGAGGCAGTGAATGAAGTATTGATTAGACAGCGATTTCTTAGAAACCTAATAAATCGTTGTTATTCTGATATTGAGACAAATCATGATCACTGTTATATATGCAGCTCCGGGAAGTCCGCAAAACGAGCAGCAATCATCTTTCGTTGCTCCATGCTGCAGTTCACCCCGGACCGCGCTGCACTGAGTTGGCCGGTTGACCGCTGATTGGCTGTTACGTTACACATGTCAACCAGCGGCCATGCTGTTGAACGATGATTGGCTGTTACGTTACGTCACCCAGCGGCCAGGGAGGTAGCGAGGGAGGTAGCCTGTTTGATTGATTCGCTGAATTGTCCAATCATGTGGTGATAACAAAAAGAAAAGCGATACCATTGGCCTGGGGGTGCGCACTGGTGCGTCCCGACGGGCGAATTTTCTTGCGCCAATGAAAAGCTGTCCCTGCTTGATCGACAGCAAAAAGTTAGCGCGCTTACCAATGTGGCCGGCGCCCCTGACTTGGAGGAGGGCTTTATATCGAATGACCAATCACTAGCCTAGCCCAAATCATTGACGTTCAGGCGCATTTAAATGGTTACTGGCTGTGACAACCTATGGCGACAACGATCTCACACAATTAAACGAGGATAAACGCTATGTATTTTTGTTGATTTATTTTGTATTGATAATAGTTGATTAATAGTTGGCAGATATATTCAAGTGAATATTTCACGGAGGGGCGGCGCCCTAGCGCCCCCTATTGACCCATCGCCACGGCCGGTAAGCGGTAAACAAATCTCACGAAGCCCAATCCAGGTCTTATTGAAAGCATTTAATGGTTACAATATTATTAATAAATTTCCGAATATATTCGAATATTAATAAACAAACGAACTTCGAATATGCTTTTTGGGCAAAAGTCAAAGCCCTAATAGGGATGACCCGCTGCGGTGCTATGACGTATGTGGGTGGATCAGCTGTAGCCTCTCTCAGGGTGGGTATAGGGTTGAGTGTCCTCCTCATGCGTGTGCTTGGCTAACCGATCTGCGTGTAACTCTGCACCGCCCGCTGACCGCAAGAGACACACTAGTACACACTCCTGTCCCCGTCCCTCACACGCAGCACATGGGTTTGACTAGGACATGCCAGTGGAGTGGTGGGTAACATGTCCTCTCTGGGACAGAGGGCGGGGGTTTATACAAGCGTGACGCCTTTGTCCGGGTCCTCTTTGTCAACATTCTAGGGGTCCCCTGTTCTTTTCAGGGTTCTAGAGTTCCTTTTCTTACCACTAAGATCCTCTGAGACCAATCTGTTAATTATCCCCAGAGTAAACACGAAACATGGGAAAGCAGGATTTAGTTACTATGCAACAAATGGCTGGAATAAACTCCCTGAGGATTCAAGACTTGCCCCAACTCTGAGCACCTTTAAAACAAGACTGAAGACTTTTATGTTTGCTCTAGCTTTCTGCTAAATCTTAAATACATTGCACTTTCTGAAAATGCTTTTTTAACTTTGCCTTTATTTTCTATTTTAATACTAAAATGCCTTTTTAACTTTCTATTTAGCGTATGTTTTCTTTTACTAATCTTTTATTTTATTGTATGACAATGTTTATATGTGAAGCACTTTGAGTCTGCCTTGTGTATCAAAAGTGCTATATAAATAAAGTTGCCTTACCTTCTCTGGTCATGGATACTGCATTAAAGAGACATGTTCTACTTGGGAACAATTTTGTGTCTTTGTGAGATCACCTGTAAAACTTTGTTTTGTATCCCTTCCCTCCCTTTCAATTAATTTCGTTACTACGATAATTCTGATGTTATGATAAAATAGATTTCAAAATGATCATAAACATTAGAAACATTACTATAGGCTACATTACTCGTGCCCAGAGTCATTTAAGATCCACTTGCTAGTGCAGACTGTTTGAGACGTCACATAGGAGAAGGGTCACCTCTGCCACACCTTGAATCTAAAATGGAAGAAATGATCGATCCAGGATTAAGTATGGATTAAATAATACCTTCTTGATTCAGGTCAAGAATATATGTAGGCCTAATGCAGACATTTACATCTGAGTCGGTTGTACAAAGAAACATCTTGATGAAACATTCCCAGGATCCACCAACAAAACACATCCTATCCTTAAAGGCAGATCACTGGACTGCACATCGGCCTAATGGGCTGATTACGGTCCCACGTTCACGCAACGCAAGGGGGTTACGGACCCCTTGCGTCCACCGCAAGGGCCTGACGTGCGTCTCCCCAAAATTGTAATCTTCCGGCGAGGCGACGCAGCAGCACGGGCTGTGATTGGTCAACTTCCTAAAACCCGACGCAGAACCATAAAGGTTCACGACTGCGTCGAGGCGTCTGCGTGGTCGTCGCGTTGCGGGAACAACACAGCCAAGACGTCCTGAGACCAGACTGAACCACGCTACACCACACCACACCACAACATGTCACAGTGAAACGTACATCTCTGCAGGGGCGGCGGGCTTGATCCAGACCGCCAGGGTGACAGAGCCCAGCGGGCCGAGGTCCTGGGCGGGGGGCGAGAGCAGGCATCCCCCCTGGGTGGTCTGGAAGACCAGGCTGCCCTGGCCGCCGGTAGGGGCTTCTGTCCCCTCAGGCTGCGTCCTCTGGGCGCCGGGGGGGCCGTCATGGGGGTCCTCCGTGACGCACAGACCCCTGGTTGGAACACAGAGGAGGAGACCATGTCCTTGTGTCACTGATTGGATGAGTGAACCTCAGGCTGAAGACTGTGGGCCCCACTCACCTCAAAGCCCCACCAGTGGACGGAAGGCCGTCATCATATTTAGACGATGGGTAAACAAAATATTAATTTGAATTAATTCATGTTTACATTCAGGGCATTTAGCAGAAGGTTTTATCCAAAGCGACTTACAATAAGATAGGGATGGGCAACGATCATCGAATAGTCGAATAGTCGTCGTGACGAGAAAATTGAATCGTTATTTATTACATGGCTCTTCTCAATGCTGTTGAGCTTGCATGAGCCTTCACAACTTCCGGTGATGAATTTTTTTTTGATAATTCACCCTTGCTAAGCATATAATGACCGCTGTCAAGGAAAGTGTTTTCTTTTCTTTTTCTGTCGCATCACTCAGTAGTCCGGTAATTTATCAATCCCAGCGTCCTCGGTTGCTAAGCGACGCCAACGTCTTTGGCTGACTATTTCTCTGCTGATCAACACTACGAAATGCTGGGAACAAATAAATGTAAAGTTATTTTTTTGGCCATAGTTTCCATATGCTAAGGACGTGTCTAATTCACCGTCATGCAGGCTGTGTTCAGTAAAACAAATAGCGAACCTGTTTTCGGCGCATGTAGGCCTATCTGCCACGTTGAAATAATTTTGATGTTGAATGTTGATGGCGCAGTTGTTGAAATAAACAGTATATTATTCAAATACTTCAACAATATTGAATAGTATTTCTTGCCAGAAATGCACATCCCTAATTAATATACCAGAATTAATTCGATTTTTCACTGTTGGTTTGTTTTTTTGCGTTTAAGATATTTAGTGATTTCTTGCCCATGATCCATGGTTGCCTTTGTGAATGTCGGCACACATCGAATAATCAATTAGTCGTTCATACCACCCACTGATTATTCGACCATGAAAATTTTGATTTATTCACATCCCTACAATAAGATTTTCAGAAAAAAGACAAACAACAATATGTTGCTTTCGGTACAGTAAGGATGTTCATAGAACCAAGTGCCGATCACTAACAATCACTAGGTTAACCCGTTACAACAGAGACAGCTAGGGTAAGGCGCTACACAATGCAAAGTACTTCTTTTAAGTGCCAGGATGCACAACACACACTAAGTGCGTACATCGCGTGCCAGGCCGTACAACCCACAATGCGTGCGTACATTGCGTGCCCGTCAGTAGCCTAGAGTCTGGTCCACCCACCTGTGAGCGGGCAGCAGCAGGGGGGCATACGGCGCCGTGGAGGACCTCCAGGGACACTCCTGGTCGCAGAAGGCCCGGGCGCAGGACGCCAGGCCGGCCGGGCTGGAGGGCGCCCGACAGTAGCTGCTCCTCCGTGGGTCGCCGCAGGAGGAGCGGGCCGGGGATGTGGAGGTCGGCTTGAAGGCCGCGATGTTCTCCATCCGCGGGAAATGGCCCTGAGGGACGACCAGGAGGTTCAGTGGGTCGTACTACAGGGGTTTACATCGTGGGACGTGATGGTTAGTCGTGGTGGTTGACTCTGGATGTGTTCATGAATTGGTGAATGCGAGGCCATAATGTAAAGCGCTTTGAGCGGCCACTGGTTTGGAAAGCGCAACGTAAATGCAGGGATTTACTTGGTAAAACCCAGACGCGTTAAGGTGTCTTGGGCCGGGGGGGGGGGGTGACAGGTGCTGGGTTCACTGTCCCCCATGTTCACGGTCTACAGAGCAAGGTACCCCAGGATAACCCAGGATACCCCGAGATATCCCGAGATACCCTGAGGTGCCCCTACCAGCTCCGTGCTGGTCTGGCCAAGCGGAACAGAGCTAACTGGTGCAAGCACTGCTCATTCTGGCTGTTGTTATTTCACCATTATTGTTCTGTATTGTGAAGGCTGTAGTAGCAGTCCGTCAGGGTGCATTTGTAGATCAATAAATAGTGGTAGCAGGTTGATTGTGGGCCTTTTTTTAGGTTGTAAAGACGATTGCAGACTAAACGGATACAGTGCATTAAGTGAAGTCCAGGGTGAACATATCATTTGTTTCAAATGTATGTGACTTTTATTTTTCATAGGTTTGTAACAGACCATTTTGTACTGGACGTCATGCTTTAGTTGGTTGGTCAATGAAGAACTTAGGTTCATGTAGCCAAATATGCTAATCTGTTAGCTAAGAACCAGAGGGAGAATCCTGTGTATCCTGTGTTTAAATCGGGGAGCAACCTGCGAGTCTGAGCCAAATGGAATAATGGCAGACATTTATATTGTATTGCATTTGTATTTTTTCACACATTTTTAACTTTGTCACTTTATTAAAATGGGAAAACAAACATTCAACTATTGCGTCCTGTTGGACTAATTCCCGTGCTCCACTGACTCTGAACTCCCGGCAAGTCGGATAAAAGCAGCTTAATGGTAGTGCTAATATGTATTAGATATCTAACTTACAACCTGCTCAGAACCTTAACCTTGCCTCAGTAGTTACTACTACTACTACTACTACGTTTTACCCGGGATGTGTACTGACCTGGGACATCACAGAGAAACGACCCAGGTGGAAAACCAGTAGAGGCATCCAGAGCAAGGCTTCCAACCACTTTGTAATTCCCATGGTGCCTTTCATTGGTTCTTCATCCTAATACTTCTGCTCTGGTCGTGTTTCAGAGAGAGACCGTCAACAAGAGGAAGCAACATCTCCTCTCTCTGCTCCTGCTGCCGCAGGTTTGGACAGATCCACTTGGTGAGCCGCAGTCAGAGAGACGATTGCCATGAATCCATCCCTCCTGGAACTCCTCTGGTGAGCTTCGTTCCTTATGTGGGATTCATTAATGTGTTCATTCATCAGTCACATTACTCTTGCATTCCTCTCCTTTTTGTTATAATCCGTGTTGTCCCATCGTCCTCCCTGCCTTCCTGGTTCCTGTCCCTCCTCCTCCTTCACGTTCTCTCCTCCTCTGTCGTTTCAGCCTCAGGACTCCCTGTTCAAAAATTGGGGGAAAAAAAAGAGAATTCAGGAACCCAGTTTAGAGCAGAGTGCTCTAGAATCGCTTGACGGCGTTCTAGAATCTTATCAATATTCTAGAACGCTCCCCGGAGTTTCAGGCAGCTGGATTTCCTCCGGAAGTCGTCCAGTTGCACTTGAATAAATGATGACTGTGATGGTTTCCGAGCTGCTCTCGGACAGCGGTGGCATTTCCACCAGGCCAGCAGCCCCTGGGGTAAGGCCACAAAGCTTACCTCCCTGTACACGGTCACACACGCAGACCTCAACTAAAGCCCTCACATGATAGCTAGGATTTCACACAACCTGAGAGAGAGGCAGCGAGAGAGGCAGCGAGAGAGGCAGCGCGAGAGAGAGAGAGAGAGAGAGAGAGAGAGAGAGAGAGAGAGAGAGAGAGAGAGAGAGAGAGAGAGAGAGAGAGAGAGAGAGAGAGAGAGAGAGAGAGAGAGAGGAGAGAGAGAGGTAGAAGAGAGAGAAGTATGAGAGAAGGAGGATGAAGAGATAGAGAGAGACCTCAACTAAAGCCCTCACATGATAGCTAGGATTTCACACAACCTGAGAGAGAGAGGCAGCGAGAGAGGCAGTGAGAGAGAGAGAGAGAGAGAGAGAGAGAGAGAGAGAGAGAGAGGAGAGAGAGAGAGAGAGAGAGAGAGAGAGGCTGGTCAAACTAAAATCCAACATGAGACAAATCTGAGAAGAGTGAAATGCCATGCAGGCCATTCCCCGGCCAAAGCCTAAACTATCATGTCCAGCTTGATGGATTCACAGCTCAAACTGATACTGCTACATTGCTTTATCCCTCTCCTTCATTTCAATTGAATTAAATATAGCTTTTCCTCTGACATATGGGCTCCTTTTTTTTCAATATAGAACAGTTTCCACACAGCAAAGTTTGGGGGGGAAATTGAAGCTTAGTCTAAAGCTCACTTATTACAATACTTTCTGGTCTGATTCCCCGTTTTATCACACCCCCAGAAAGAGTCCTACATTTGAAACACGGTTTGGAATGATTTGCACTCTCCTCTCCATAATGCCATGCAGTAAAACCGACGAGAGGTTTACGGTCTGTAATAATATACGGCTGCAGGTGACTGCCCAGCAAACATGTAGATCCAGCCCTCCCCTTTCATAGAAACACATCCTGAAAATACAGAGTTTTATTTTAATTTACCTGGACTGGAGCGCTGCTGGGGACCCGTGAGGTTCGGACTCGATAAGAGAGGCGAGATAATAAAGAATATTCCACTTGTTGCGCTGAGTTTAGACAAACGTGGCGTCACTCTGACGCACCTGTGGTCACTGATGCACGGTCGACGGTGCAGGAACGGGGTGCTGGGGGTGCTGGTTGGTGAACATGACACACACACTGTTCCAGTCTGTCCTTACCCCACACACTGCTGCAGGTCGGGTCAGACGTTCACACGCACACTACTGCAGGTCCGGTAAGTGGTCCAGTCTGCCCTCAACTCACTCAACATGCGGCGCGAGGCAGTCAGCCGTAAGCAGATTAGCGCGAGGCGCCATCTGGCCACCAGCGCGCGAGGGGAGACGCAGCTTCCGGAAACAAAGTCATGCGGTGAGAAACTTGAGCGCGTCGGGAAGTCGAGAAAAGAAAACAAACACAACGCATGCGTCAACGTGCGTTTATGATTGACGCTGACAGCAAGCCATTAACGCGCGTGCTGCGTAATTACCCCCGCCTGGCGCCTCGCGGGGATGCGCGCTGTTCCTGAGCCCCCCGAGCCGCGCGCGAGCTGCGTCAGGGTTCAACAAGTGTCCCTCAGATGAGAGGGAAGCTTAGGGTTGCTAGGCAACCTCGGTCTGATCAAGACACTTGTGTGTCAGACAGTGTGATTATGTTGGTGAAGAATGGCATTCAGTGAGGTTGATTAAAGGGAATTGATTCCAATCGGAATGTCCTCATACATGTGTTATGTAATGATGAAATTGTGTGGATATACCAAATCAATAAACGTCTGCAACACCTTGAATCTCACATGGAAGAAATAATCAATGCATGGATTAAGCATTGATTAAATATGAGAATATCTGCAGGCCTAATACAGGCATTCATATCTAGTCAGTTGTATCAAATGTACTAAATGATATTATAGTCAGTTGTACTAAATGTGATGAAACATGCCAAGGACCCCCCCCCCCATCAACAAAACATAGCCTAGCCTTGGGAATCACTGGACTAAACATCGGTCTAAGAGACACACCAAATACATCCTGAGACCAAACCTCACCTCACTACAACAAACCACATCATACCACAAGATATAACACCATGCACCATTAAATAGAATACCACATCATACCACAAATCAAAGCATACCTCACAATCCAACAACATGCACCACACCATAACATAATACCACAACACTCCATGACAGGCCGCAACATAAAACACCATGCATAATAACATACCACACCATAGCCCATCAAAACACAACGCACCAAATCCTACCACAACACAACACAACACAACATACCGGGAGGGTATTGTGAATTTGAAAAAAATAATTTAACGTATTCAGTACATTTTCTATAATATGTATTAACGCACCCACACACACACACACACACACACACACACACACACACACACACACACACACACACACACACACACACACACACACACACACACACACACACATACACACACACACACACACACACACACACACACACACACACACACACACACACACACACACACACACACACACACACACACACACACACGCATACACACACACGAGCACACCGTAGTTTAGATTGTATGCTGAAGCACTATGTATTCAAATTGGGTAAACATTTCAGCAGGAAAAAATGTGTCTTATATTTTTCCCTGTCGACAGGTTTTTATGTTATCGCTCTAATCGCGTTTGAACAGCTGCAATTTGCTTTGGTTGAACAAAGGCATTCTAACTAGGTTTTAATTAAGTGTTCCTAATGACCTTAAGGAGATTAGAGGTTTGCCTTCTAATCAATACTAGGCAGAGAGGAGCAGGGGAGGGCAGGCAAGGAGAAAGGAGGTGGTAAGGTATGAGGGTGGGAGAGGAGAGGGGGTGGGAGAGGAGGGCAGAGAGGGGAGGAGAGGAGGACAGAGAGGGGAGGAGAGGAGGGCAGAGAGGAGAGGAGGACAGAGAGGAGAGGAGAGGAGAGGAGGGCAGAGAGGAGAGGAGAGGAGGAGGAGAGGAGAGGAGAGAGGAGAGGAGAGAGGAGAGGAGAGGAGAGGGAGAGGAGGAGAGAGGAGAGAGAGGAGAGGAGAGGAGAGGAGGGCAGAGAGGAGAGGAGAGGAGAGGAGATGGGGAGAGGAGAGAGAGGAGAGAGGAGAGAGAAAATGAGGAGAGAGGAGCGAAGAGAGGACAGGAGAGCAAATGAGGAGAGGAGACGAGGAGAGGAGAGAAGTTGAGGAGAGACAATGTAGAGAGGTCCACATTAATAATGGATGGAGGTGGCTATGATCGGGGTTTGGGATTAGAAAGGAGGAGTAGGAGGAGGAGGAGGAGGAGGAGAGTGAACAGAGTGCAGGGAGAGACTTCAACGTCTGGATCACAGGGACTAGGAGGGAAGGGAGCTGG
>OLKM01003245.1:5000-18555 GCA_900291075.1 Melanogrammus aeglefinus | reverse complement strand
ACACACACACGCACACACACACACACACACACACACACACACACACACACACACACACACACACACACACACACACACACACACACACACACACACACAGAGCTAGGGGGATAAAGCGGTCCCAGAACAGAGGCCTTTGAAACACTATCAGTGTGAAGCTGCCACACATTAGCGCTGTACAAGCCAAGGCAGCCATAACAGATCGTCGCCTTAGGAGACTGACCCCGCTGGGCGCTCCGCGGCCTCGCCCGATGGAAACCTCCCCCGCACCGCACTCAGGAAGGAGTCATTTGGGTAATATTATTTTTAGAACTTTCTTTTAACAGCCTCTCCCCGAGTACCTTCTTTTAGGCTCAGAAAACACACTTGGAAGTGTGCAGACGTGGAGGTGTTCTGGGACGAGTCGAACATGCACAGCGCTAGCTTAGAGAACGCAGTGTTTTCTATTTCCAGGCTAGACTCTGAAGGTCTACAGACCTATCACATTATGGATCAACATCAGCCAGTGCTCCATTCTTGAATGAGAATCATTGAGGTAACATGCATTTAAATAAATTAAACAATTAAATTATAGCTACCGCTCTGAATATATTTTTTATGTTAATCAATCATTATTTTACAAAACACAAAAAAAAATTGTCTTCAAAAAATGTAACCAATCCAAAACGCATAAAGCAAATAAGAAAAGCCTTCATTATTTAATTTATTATTCTCAATGTATATTTGATCTGGCGGAGCTGATTTCTATCAACGCTAAAAGCAACGGAACCACCGGTGGGAGAGACAGACGCAGGCAGAGTGAGGGGTAACAGGAGGAGTCTGAGGGGGCGGAGGGAGGGAGGGAGGGAGGGAGGGGAAGGAAGGGGAGGGGGGACAGGAGGGGAGGAGGGAGGAAGAGGGGAGGGAGGGGAGGGGGGGAGGGAGGGGGAGGGAGGGGGCGAGGGAGAGGGGAGGGGCAGAGGAGACAGGGAGAGAGGAAGTGAGGAAGGGTGGAGGAGGTGGCGGAGGAGGTGGGAAGAGTTAAGTTGTCCATTAGCGCTGCTGCTTGCGGAGCCACTCTAACCGGCGTTCCACAAGGTTAACGATGAGGGCCCCTCGGCAGATGAAATGCTCAAGTAGCTTTTATCGTATCATAATAATGAATCAAAGATAAAATAAAATAAATGAACTCCGAAAGGCAAGCAAGTAAAATAAAACGTATGTGTGGCGCGGTGTAGCTGGGCAGCAGACGGAGGAGAAACATGAGAGAGAGAGAGGGAGAGAGAGAGAGAGGGAGAGAGAGAGAGAGAGAGAGAGAGGGAGAGAGAGAGAGAGAGAGAGAGAGAGAGAGAGAGGGGAGAGGAAGAGAGGAGGGAGAGGAGAGAGAGAGAGAGAGAGAGAGAGAGAGAGAGAGAGAGAGAGAGAGAGAGAGAGAGAGAGAGAGAGAGAGAGAGAGAGAGAGAGAGAGAGAGAGAGAGAGAGAGAGAGAGAGAGAGAGAGAGAGAGAGAGAGAGAGAGAGAGAGAGAGAGAGAGAGAGAGAGAGAGAGAGAGAGAGAGAGAGAGAGAGAGGGAGAGAGAGAGAGAGCGGGTAGGGAGGATCTATCTCCACCATCGGGTCCCATTCAGTTAATATCTTCTTATGTCATCTGGTTGAAAAATATTTGCCTGTGGGTCAGAGCTCCTCAGAGTGAAGAAGAGGCTTCCTTAAAGCGCTCAGTGTCTCTGCTACATTAAATACCAGGTCTCTGCAGCCCATCCACCACGGCTGGCTGTTAAGGGGGAGGAGGGGGAGACAGGAGGGGGAGACAGGAGGGGGAGACACAGGGAGGAGGAGTGAGGAGGAGACAGGGAGGAGGAGTGAGGAGGAGGAGGACAGAGAGACAGGGAGTGAGGCGGTTTGGGGGAGGGTAGGGGAGAGAGAGGGAAGGATTGGCCACAACAAGGAACGGAGAGATGCAGAGCAAAGGGTGAGAATAGGACAGCTAGATTGAAAGAAAGCATTCAAGATATGATTTAGATATTTATAATAAATATAATATAATAATAATATTATATGATGGAAGGGAAACTCAAAAGAGGTTAAATTAGAGAATTAAGGGGGAGATGAGGAGAACTGGGGGGGGGGTACTTTTCAAGTACAGTCCCTGCGGAGTGCAGTATGTCTTACATCTGTGTGTGTGTCTGTTTGTGTGTGTGTGTGTGTGTGTGTGTGTTTGTGTGTGTATGTGTATAGGCCTGTGTGCATGTAGGCGTGTGTGTGCGTGTAGGCGTGTGTGTGCGTGTAGGCGTGTGTGTGTGTTTGTGTGTGTATGTATGTGTGTGTGTGTGTGTGTGTGTGTGTGTGTTTGTGTATGGTGTGTGTGTGTGTGTGTGTGTGTGTGTGTGTGTGTGTGTGTGTGTGTGTGTGTGTGTGTGTGTGTGTGTGTGTGTGCGTGTGTGTGTTTCTGTGTGTGTGCGTGTGTGGTGCCCTTGACCACACAAAGTGATGGGTGGATTCAGAGTGGACGGTCGTTAGCCACCCACTGGAACAAGCTGTCAGCCCCCCTACCCCCTTTGTCTCCCCCCTCCGCCCCCCCAGTCAACTTTTTACTTTGCATTTCTCCGTCCGTCACCCCCACACTTCCTTCTCATAAAGCTTCCAAAGTCTCCCTCCCAGATTAACGATTCCACTTACGCAATACGCGATAAAATAAAATAATTTCATATTTTTCCCGGCATGTCGATGTTGAATTGCTCAATTGTTCTAGTACTAGCATTGTGTAGCGTCTTATCCTAGCTATCTCTGTTGTGTACGGGGAATGGGGTAACCTAGTGATGGTTAGTGCTTGGCACTTGGTTCTGAACATCTTTACTGTACTGACGGCGATATATTGTTGTTTTTTCTTTCTTCTGACAAATTTGCTTATTGTACGTGGCTTTGGGCAGAAGCGTCAACAACCCTAATGTTAATGTAAAGGTGGTGTCGGTGCTCGGATCTGTAAGAACGAGACGGTAGCACATCAAGGGTCAAAACTGGAAGCCTGGTTTTAATTCATATTGCTCTACTGTAATAATCCTGAAAGGCATAGTCTGGAGTAAGACATGTAATGTTTCAACCCATTGTAGATTAAGTTACAGAATCATAGGTCTCTCTTTTTGCATTGAACAATATATACAATGTCAAATAAATACATTTACACAAATGGACATTATCGTCTGAGCACACTGTATGATACACGTCACAAAAATATACAAGTAAATCGTTTTTTATTTTTGTTCTTTTTTTTTTCTTTGAATATCGATGGAAAGCACGTCTAAAACCTACGGACATGTTTGTTTTTTTTAAATGACGCTACGGGGATCTCCACTCGCGGTTTGCAGCTTTCCTTCGACAAGCAAAAGGGTCCTTTTATTTTCTAGTTCCTCTAAATATCCCTTCGTCCAAGGGGGCTCCTGGGGGTCTGAGACCAGCTGCTGTCTGCAGGGTTTGGGGGTACAGGGGTGCGTGGCCAGAGAGCAGGTGGCAGTTACAGGAAGTAGGGGTCGGGGAGGAAGTAGCTCAGTGCTGAAACAGTCGAGAGTCGGGGTCGACACGGGCTGTTTTTTTCAGTGTCGGACATTTTAAAGAGGGTCAACGCCTGTGTCCCCCCCATCGCCTAGCAACGAGATCTGAAGGAGAACGGGGGCGTTGGCGTATGCGTTTAGCGTCAAAGCCTAGGGAGTAATGACGCGTTACAGCGCACCGTGGCCTGGGGCCTCTATCAATGGCTGTGCAAATAAATAAGGAAGAAAAAATACAAAACCCCAAAAATCTATGAAAAACAGACAATAGTGCCACTGCTTACATTGAGAAATAGCAATTTGGTTTGTTATTACATTTGTCGCCTAGTTATCTCTATGGTATTAGTAATAATTCAGAATAAGTTCCTATACATACATCAGCCTTCAGGTCTAAGACCTGAAAACAATCACGTGAAACTTGTGTCTTGCTGCTGTACAGTCATCGTAATATTGCTTTTTAAAGAGAATAAAAAATATGTTGAGGAGAAGGAAAGATGAAACACAATCTCCCTGTTGATTTTCTATCAGTTTGGTTCACTTTTTAAATAATCAGCAACTTTCAATTGAAATGTAGCTAATCGAATTAGGGATCAAAAAAAAAAAAAACGAAATTAGGGAAACAAAATCTTTTTAATTTCCATTAGGATTAAAAATCATGCAACATCATTGTAATTGTTTTGTCTTTAATTTAATTGTCTTTAATTGCACTGACAAGAACAATTAAAAGCATCACATAAATGATAAATTTTGCCATACGGTCTCGTTTACGTCAGACGGGGGAATTAGCGGTAAGAAAGTGACACGTTTACAAAGCTAACCGCTAGTCAAATCAATTCAGGGAGACTGGTGACCACTTGGGGTTCCCTCCATCGCCCAGTGGCTTTGGTTCTGCCAAACAAATAAAACAAGAAAGAAAAAACAGGATAAATACAGACAGAAGGAACCAGCACCTTTCTTCCAAAAGTGTTTCAGATAATAACAAAGTGCAGTAAACGACATGATATGAAACTTCAACATCGTCTTTTTGGACGCTGAGAACAGCTTTTGAGGGTATTATCATGATCTGTGGCATTCTTACAAAAAGAAGTTCAATGTCACAGGGACGGGGGCCTACAGGTAGCCTACAAGCATAAATACAAAGGTTCTCTGCGTCGAAACAGAACAGGTCAATATGTACACGAGAGGTGCACTGACGCAAGGGTCTGAGGGTATCGACTGAACTCGGTCTCGTTCAAGTGAGGATGAATAAAAGAGATTCCTCCCCAAGCAAAGCTACGGTGTTTATTACGTTCTCATCGGGGGGGGGTTACAATAATATACAATGTCCCTAAGCCCATTCAAATGCTGCCCTTAATTATGCATTTCACACTCCTACCCTCTCCTCTTTAAAGACAATATTGATTTGACCGTTAGGGGAAAGAAAATACAAAACACTTAACGAAACAAAAACAGAAGTGCAGAATCATAAGGACACACATTTTATCTTAACAATTTCCCTTTTTGTCTAAATCAGTAAATATGACTTTGTGATGTATGGAAGGCAGTTATGTACAGCAGGTTTGTAAAAATAAATAAAAAGACTCCCCTATTGTTCTGAGATAAGTTCTCCCTCACGTGATCCTTACTCAAGCCTTTATAGTACATGATATTGTTCACTCTAAGAGGCAAATGATCCCTTTTTGAATACTGGTACAGTGTTTCTTGCTTCAGATATTTTATATTAATCTAATAATGCCTAATAAGTTTGGTAAATGGATATTATATTGAGATCCTGTTTGTCTAAGTTGCGAGAATAGCCTTATAAGTCCCTGTCTGTCTCTGGTGTGTGTCAGACCCTGTCTCTCTGGTCACGAGCTGGGAGAGAGACAGGCCAGTAGAGAGAGATAGGCCTGGAATCAGTGGGGAGAGAGACAGGCCTGGACTCAGAGAGACAGGCCTGGACTCAGTGGGGAGAGAGACAGTCCTGGACTCAGAGAGACAGGCCTGGACTCAGTGGGGAGAGAGACAGTCCTGGACTCAGTGTGGACGACAGGAGTGTACAACAACAGCGTCCAGACAGAAACATCACAGAGCAACGCATCAGGAAACGCAACAAGAAGAACACAGGTGGGAACATTTGAACGAGGCGGGAAAGACTTTGTTTCTCGTTGGGAACCAAAAGCACAGGAAACAGGAAACACACCGAGAGGCTCACCGACACGATTTTTTTCTTCTTTTGTTTTCATTAAAATGTCTTAGGTTAGAATTATATTCTGTATTCATTTACAATATACAACGGTAAAGATGGTTGAGAAAATACCCCTTAATGATAAAAAGAATGGAAATAATAATTCATAATAATAATAATAGATGTTTGATACAGTTTGATGTGATAGAGTATAACTGGACCTATCGGCAGCACGATTCAACAGACAAATCGCCGTTTCATAAGAGATATAGTCTACACGTTTTGGCATTCTTAATTTGCTTACGACTTTACGTTATAGTATGTTTAACAGAACAGAAAGAACCCACAGCAGAGCTTTGCTTTAACAGGTTATTGGTCCTGCAGTCAGTTTTGTATGAGGCCTCTTCGATGGGCATCCCCAGTCCGGAGGCTAAAGGTTCTACACCAATGATCAGCATGTGGGGGCCATGTTTGTAGTTTATTAAGCTTCAGTCACCAAACTCAGCTGCTTCCCCTTTGGGATTTGTAGTTTTCCTGCTGGCAACGAAAGAAAAATAAACTTGAACCGCCTATTGATTTTTTTTTCCAAATATTACATTTGGAAAAAAAAAAAAACACAAATCGGAGAGTAATATTTTAACCGTGCAAAGCTCCTCCTCTGATGTCGAGTCGGGAGTTTTTAACCGCCTATACCTGATACAAAACGGGTTCTGGTCAACGTCTGCTGAGAAATAATGACAAATGGAAATCTGAGAGCTGATAGTAAACTGCACCAGGGGAGATGTAAGCTACTTCTCTAACGGAGGACCCGTCCAGAATCACACGGCTGTCATATTGCATCCTTTGTCCATTATACAGCCCCTCCCTTCTCCTTATTTTGTAAAATTCCTATTATTCAGAGTTCCTAAGATAAACACTGTTCTGTAAATATATTATTACTCGTTTTATATATATATTTATAATAATTGCTGAAAAGTTTGTCAAGCTGATAGAAAAAAGGAATTATGCATCGTTGGGTTTAGTTAAAGAAGACTATATTAACAAACCAAAAAAAGCCTGTTGGGTTTTATACACCATGGCGATCGTTGTTATTTACATCGTTTGCTTAGCATCGTTGTCCGTCACTGCTCGGAGCAAACGAGCAGTTCCTAAGCGACAGTAGAGATGGTTGAGCCTCACCGAGAAGCCGTCCCCTCTGGTATGAAAGACTGAAGCCTCCCGCTCCACAGAATACAAAAATAAACGAACCCATAAATAAAAATAGAAACATGGAGAAGCACGTCCAAAGGAACCATGGAGGCAGTCTGGAAGACGTGATTGCTAGGAAGAGTCAGGAGAGGGGAGAGCGCGTTTGACGTGGCACATGTCCATCGGAAGCAACTGGAAGAATTAGACTCCGGAAGAATTAGACTCCGGAAGAATTAGCTTCTGGGAATCAGGGCGGGCGGATGGGAAGAGGGCTGCTACGATGGACGCTGCCTGCAGAGAGGCTCAGAGCCTGGAATACTTTGCTATGGTTGGACCCTATCTGACGGTATAAAGAGCAGCAGTTCTGTTCGTCGCTACGTTGCTAAGCACAAGACCGGCCGTTTGAGTATGGGAGACGAGTTCTCCGAGTCGGGAACCCATTATTTAACTTATCTAGCGTCTATTTAGTGAATCGAATCCTCAGACTTGCCGGGGTTGCGTGTTTGAAGCCCAACAGAGATCTGTGCCCAGCCTGTATCCCAGGCTGAAGGGTTTGTGATAATACTATGGTAGGATGGACACAGGTCATTAAATAACTAACGATGAGCCATAAGAGCTGGCGCTGGAGCAGGGGGAACTGTTTGGACCAATCGGTGAGTATCTCCAGCAGACCAGAGCGCGAGGAGTCCTAATGGTAACCTTTGTGTTTGCTGGCATCCTCTGGTAGGGTAAGGTCCGTCCTTTGGCAGGGCTCTCCTCCTCCTCCTCTCTCCTGTCTGTCCGCCCATAGCTCGTCAAAAGTCATGTTTCTCAAACGTTTGCATCGTCACCACACCCTCACATTCTTCTGCAATGCCTATAAAACAGTGTGTGTGTGTGTGTGTGTGTGTGTGTGTGTGTGTGGGGGGGGGGGGGGGGGGGGAGGGTGGACTGGAGGAAGGAAAGGAGGAACCAAGAGGGTGAGGGGGGGGGGGGGGGTTTGCAGTCGCTCTTGAAACTACGATGAAGAGTTGTCCGTTGCTTCACTTTAAAGTCCTCGTATCTTTGAGTGTTTTGACATAATCTCATCTTCACCGTTCTCCATAAGTGACCATAGTCTGTGTTCAGTGTTTTGTACAGTAAGTAGTTATTTATAAGCAGTCTCTCAGACCCCCCCCCCCCCCCCTCCACTCGGTGGCGGCGGTCGCTGAGGGTCCGACAGAGCCCCCCCCCGCCCTCTCTCTGGGACCACCATCACGACCCCTCGGTATTCACGTGTTTTTTGAGGGAGCTCTCGTTCTGAGAGAGGACGCGCAGGAAGCCACGCCTCTCTCTGGGGGTCCGGGGGTGGGGGGGGGGGGGGGGGGGGGGGGGGGTGGCTGGGTTTGGGGAGCGGGTTGGGATGGGGTCTAACGCCTGGTCGTTCATGAGGAGATCTTGAGGTCAGTGAAAGTGGTTGCTTCGTTGATCGTGGGTTTAGAGTCCGCAGCGAGGGGGTCAGGGGTGTTAACGGCTCTCTGGTGGCGCGCCCCCGCCCCCCCCGCGCGCGCTCCCCGGTCTCCGCTCAGACCTTGGCCTCCAGCAGCTCCAGGAAGAGTTTGTGCATGGGGACCTTTCCGTCCTGCTTGATGCTGTAGAAGTGCTGCACGGCCTTGGTGGAGGTCTGCCGCAGCAGGGGCAGGGTCATGAGCAGCTTGCCGGCCCGCCGCGCGTCCTCCGGGTGCTGGGACGCCTCGTACTCCTGCAGCGCCTCGTGGAGCACGTCCTGCAGCTTCTGCACCGCGTCCACGTCCTCGATGTGCATGGAGTCTGGGGGGGGAACAGGGTCAAGGGTCAGGGTCAGGGGTCAGGGGGACAGCATGGCGCACACACCGACACACACAACAACCGCACACACCGGAATGAGCCTTCTACACTGGGTGGAAAACACGTGAGACAAGGGAAACTGGAATAAATGAACTCAATTGTGACATTCAATTATGACAGTATCGTTAGAATAATTCAAATTTCTTCACAATAAAACAACACAAAAAAACTACTTACTAAACCAACAAATTAAAAACAAACACACAATCACACTTTAAAGAGTTGAATAATGGTTGGATTTGATTATTGAATTTGCGGTGCTGAAAGCTTATTTTTTCACATTATAATATGACATCAGCCATTATGCTATGAGGCTGACGATGTGTCTTTAGTTTCCTGACAGAAACAATCTATTTATTTTGATATGTAGCACAGAACCACCTCTCGACAGGCCTTAAAGGGCCTTAAAGGGCACACCCTAAACACGGGGTTCAGATCGCTGAGCAGTACTGGAGGGGACAGTGCTGGACTCAGGGCTGGTCTCGGTTCAGCCCTCTGGAAATTGTAATTCTGTGGGTGTGATGAATCGACAGAGAGAGAACCCAGTGGGCGGGGAGAGAGGGAAGACTGCTACCATGATGGAGTGATGCAGGAACAATAGAGATACTTCACTCTGCGTCTGTGTGTGTGTGTGTGTGTGTGTGTGTGTGTGTGTGTGTGTGTGTGTGTGTGTGTGTGTGTGTGTGTGTGTGTGTGTGTGTGTGTGTGTGTGTGTGTGTGTGTGTGTGTGTGTGTGTGTGTGTGTGTGTGTGTGTGTGTGTGTGTGTGTGTGTGTGTGTGTGTGTGTGTTGTGTGTGTGTGTGTGTGTTGTGTGTCGTGATTCGTGTGTGTGTGGTGTGTGCGTGTGTGTGTGTGTGTGTGTTGTGCGTTGTGGTGTGCTCCCTCGTGTCTGGCCTCCTACTGGTCTGTCTGCTGTGGGCGAGGCGATGTGTGTTAAGTATTGCCTGTAAATATCTGTAATCTATAAATGGGTCAGGCTGGAGTGTGTGTGTGCGAGCGTGAGCGGCAGGGAGGCCTGGGAACGGCCCACTAAAATAATGCTCTATGTATCGGGCCCCCGGGACACGCGTCTTAATGTGAGCTGGCCTTTAGCTCCCAGCCGTCGATCAATAGCAGCGATCAATGACTACATGCATGTTAAATAATAATCACAGTGCTACTATTGACAGGCCATCACAGAACACCCCCCCCCCCACCCCTCACACACACACACACACACACACATTTGCATGTATACCCTTAGGAGTAGACGGGGTTGAGCTTAAGAACATGACAATACACGGGTTTTAATTCCCGTAAAGTTCACAGGAGATGGTGAACGTCTCTCCGGGAATCCACAGCCCAGTGTGACAGAAGAGACGGATCTGTGAGTGGCTCATCGCCCCCGCCCCCCCGCGGAGGCAGTGCGCCTTGTGGTGCACATGTGGTCCCATTCCCAGCTGTGGTCCCATAGTACACGTCATTCCCTCTCTTCTCCCACCCTCTGTTCTGTCGCTCATCCCTGTCCTATACACACACACACACACACACACACACACACACACACACACACACACACACACACACACACACACACACACACACACACACACACACACACACACACACACACACACACACACACACACACACACACATAGTGGGATCTATGTGTGTATCTATGTATCAGTATGCACAGCCAGACATCAGTAAGTCTGATTATTTAGGAATCAATACTACTAGAGACGGGATCTACAATCTTCTCCCGCCTGCTACGTCTCAATATCACTGAGCGCTAACTTAAGTTAAGTCAACTTTACCTCTGATTTAGTAATATCTTCCTAAGAGATAATGCAGATTGGAAATCAGTTGAATTAGTTTAATATGATTAGGGATGTACATCATATATGTGGTTTATTAGAACGGGCAAACGTAATATATCTGACCTAATAGTACAGTAGTATGATAGTAAAATTCTGTACTCCGTTTATTGGTTTTACAATCTCCAAAGGAGAAAGAAGCTGCCCACTGCTGAGGCGTGCTGAAGGGGTTAACCCGTGGTGTTCTCCATCATTACGGACTTAAAGTGTGGTCAGTGTGTTCCCACTGTCTCCTCTCTGAGCTGAGGTTCAGCAGTGACACCAGGACAGCACACACTAATGAGACCCGTGTTTAGGGCGGGCCACGCACACACACCGCGCATGTAAAACACAATGTGTACACACACACATACACACACACACACACACACACACACACACACACACACACACACACACACACACACACACACACACACACACACACACACACACACACACACACACACACACACACACAAATCCCGTTTCCGATGGCTAGTTTAGCCGGCTTTACATGTGGGGCACGTTCGCTAACATTTCTTAAGGCTTGCCTTCATTAATGCAGATGATTAGCATCCTGCGAATTAATTAGTGTGAGTGCCCTTCAAAATGCTAATGCTAGCATTCTGTTTTCTTGAAAAGCACTTTCAGGCTCCGTCAGTGATGTAAAGTTTGGCTCCCGCGCTGCAGTCAGCTGTTTCAATTTGGATCGGAGGGAAAAAATATAGAACATAGAAAATAGTTTTTTGATATCATTCCTTAAAATAATTCAAAAGGGACATTTCCAGATAATGTGCAGATTAGGACAAATTACTGGAAATAATGTTACAGTGTACATTACTTTAACCGCACAAGAAGTATCTGTTGAGTCTGTGTAGTTTGTTAATTTATAATGATTTCATTTTCCGTGTAATATATACATTTATTTTAAATGGTGATTCCTCTACATTTGTAGAAGGCAATAGAGAAATACAAACATAAAACAAAATGTTATCTTTTTTGTTTAAAGCA
Organism: Melanogrammus aeglefinus; assembly: GCA_900291075.1. Classification (NCBI taxonomy): domain Eukaryota; kingdom Metazoa; phylum Chordata; class Actinopteri; order Gadiformes; family Gadidae; genus Melanogrammus; species Melanogrammus aeglefinus. The sequence continues at coordinate 6,983 of OLKM01003245.1, read as the reverse complement.
AAATTAACTTTTATTGCAGTAACCAATTATTATCAACTCAAATTCCTTATTTTTGTTCAACTTAATGTGACACATTTAATGATTGTACTGAATCGTGAATCCATCGTCACACACACACACACACACACACACACACACACACACACACACACACACACACACACACACACACACACACACACACACACACACACACACACACACACACACACACACACAGCACCAAGTTTCAAGCCGGTGCGTCTGAATCTGATCCAATAGTCCCTTCCTCCCATTCGGCGCGGGGCCGATGTGTCAGCTCATTGTAACGTCGTATCGACAGCCCACCCTCGTAATTAAAGAGCAGTGAGGGACTGGCCGCCGTCCAACACAAAGTTCACCAGGCAGGTCATGGGAGGGGGCCCGCTGTGAGTTGGTGTGCGTGCGCGCGTGCAAGTGTGTGTGTGTGCGTGTGTGTGTGTGTGTGCGTCAGTCAGTTGTCAATGCAGCCGGACAACATCACAGAGGGGCCTTATCGACAGGTCTGGGGTCTAATGATTGCACCTTATTTAACAGGCATCTGAAGAGACGACTATGCTAATTGAGAGAGAGAGAGAGAGAGAGAGAGAGAGAGAGAGAGAGAGAGAGAGAGAGAGAGAGAGAGAGAGAGAGAGAGAGAGAGAGGAGAGAGAGAGAGAGAGAGAGAGAGAGAGAGAGAGAGAGAGAGAGAGAGAGGGAGAGAGAGAGAGAGAGAGAGAGAGAGAGAGAGAGAGAGAGAGAGAGAGAGAGAGAGAGAGAGAGAGAGAGAGAGAGAGAGAGAGAGAGAGGAGAGGAGAGGGAGAGAGAGAGAGAGAGAGAGAGAGAGAGAGAGAGAGAGAGAGAGAGAGAGAGAGAGAGAGAGAGAGAGAGAGAGAGAGAGAGAGAGAGAGAGAGAGAGAGAGAGAGAGAGAGAGAGAGAGAGAGAGAGAGAGAGAGAGAGAGAGAGAGAGAGAGAGAGAGAGAGAGAGAGAGAGAGAGAGAGAGAGAGAGAGAGAGAGAGAGGGTCTTGCTGGTAGCTTTCGCCACACAGTCGTTGTGCACAGCGGAACATGAGGTGTATGTGTCTTAGGATGTATCGCTTATGGCCTATGTGTCAAAATGCAAAGCTTCTCAGTTTCCCAGTGTCCCTATGTGTGTGTGTTTACATAAATCCACGGCTTTAGGGCTGTTTGGGGGACGGGAGGGGGGGGGATGCTGATGGCGTTGCTTAACTAGGAAGGATTAACTGTCTCTGTGCTGTGGAGTACATGTGTCACAGTTATTGGAGTTTTGTGTGTGTGTGTGTGTGTGTGTGTGTGTGTGTGTGTGTGTGTGTGTGTGTGTGTGTGTGTGTGTGTGTGTGTGTGTGTGTGTGTGTGTGTGTGTGTGTGTGTGTGTGGGAGCGAGAGTGAGGAGTGTTTAAATCAACCCTTTGATGGTTTCCGCTGAAACGAGCCCCGTAGGACTGGTTATTCCAGGATTAACTGCTTCCCCGCCAGCTGTGGCGTGTAAATCAACACACAACTGGAGAGCGCATACCCCAGTTTGTCCCCCGCTTTGGTTCTCTGTTTTATTTCAGACGTTGGTTTGGACCTGGCTCCCGGTTGTTCCCGACGACATAATTACCTTTTTTTTTTTTATTTTACATTAATATATTACCCGACAATAAACCATCCCATGAATCAAAGACACATAAACATGTAGATGTGGGGCCTGGGGATTCAGACGTGTAGATAAACACGACAGCGGTTCACGGGGGCCCAAACTCGGGGTCGCTGAACCCCGGCGGGGTGAGTAAGAACTAGAAGCCGCCGTGCCTCCAAAAGACTCAAGCCTCACCTGTGCAGAGTTCACCTGGACCCTGCACAGCCCCCCCCCTTACCCCCCACACGCCCTGTAGCGTGTAGCTCTTAGCTCCTGTCTACTTAATGTACGCACTTAGTGTATGTTGTACGACCTGGCACTTAAAAGTAGTACACAGCATGG
>OLKM01003244.1:38735-40334 GCA_900291075.1 Melanogrammus aeglefinus | reverse complement strand
GGGGGGGGATAGAGATAGAGAGAGAGAGAGGGGGGGAGAGAGAGAGACAGAGAGGGGGGGAGAGAGATAGAGAGGGGGTTGGTGATGGTAGCTCTTCCAGCTGGTTGTACCAGGGGACCAAAGGATGATTCAGCCCAACTGTACACCGACCCGGACCAGAGCATCACTAGAGCCGGCTCTGAGTGGACTGAGCCCGCTCGGGGCTTTCACACCAACAAGAACCGAGAGCCAGTTCCGGGCTGGTGCTAGGGCCAGTTCCAAACTGGTTCCAGCCTTATCCCAGTTACCAACCGGTTGGTTTCACACCGGCGAGAGCCAGCCATGGAGCCGGCGAGAGCAACGTCATGACGTCACTTCAAACGTCTGCATACGTCTCCGCTTTTACCGGCAACCCTCGCAGTTTCAAACACACAACGATGGTGGAATAACGCGGCAGCTGTTCAAGTTTTTCTCCTCGCTTTGGGCGCCCTACTTAGGCAACCAAACACAACAGATCCAGCGAACCTGTTGATAATGATCGTGTGCGCGAGAGCAATGACCGGTCTTGGTTTGTCTTCCTGTTTATGACGGTAAGGATAACCCCGCCCCCTGCCCCTGGCCTAAAGCGGTTCCCCTTCTAGCCCAGCTCACAACTGGGGCTTGAGTTGAGCCGGTTTTTAGGGGCCGGAGCCGGTTCTTTGGCGGTGTGAAACCAAAACCCTGACTCTAGCTCCGAACCGGCCCGGAACGGGCTCCGATTTTGCGGCGGTGTGAAAGGGCCATGAGTGGACTGTTTGAGACCGAGCTTGCTGTGGTTAACTGGACTTCCTGCTGGTTCTGGAGCGGCTCCACACGAAACAGAATCACTGACTGGAACTATGCCTTAATAGACTGAGATATTGGATTCATGATGTCATATGTGCATCAACTGAATCCCCTGTAGAACCACTACATTGTGAGGACTGGCTGGACCAACCTGACTTGTTGACCGACTGTGGTATTTACCTGCAACGTGCCACGTGAAGGCAGAGAGAAGACACAACGCTACCCACTGCAGGCCTTCTGGTGGCCGCTAGAGGGAGACATCCGCCTACATTCATTCACGAGGAAAGCCAATAGAATAGTCTACACAGGTTCTTTCTCTGGGGGAGGGTGGAGTTGTAGAAGTTCCGCCCACCCAGTAGTGTCTGGTGCGAGCTATAATCCGCTCATTTACATAAAGAGGGCGAGGCTAGCAGCTACGTCACGTTTTAGCAGAGCCGTTTACAGAGTCCTGGAGGTCATTGACTGATAGTTGTAACAAATAATTAAGCTTCATACTTTTAATTTACACGTTAATCAAATCTTAGGGAATGTTTAAGTGTGTATTGAAAACATTCTTTCAAATACTCAGGTTTTTGCTGCTAGGGCTAAAGTTATTCACAAGTATTCATCATTCGTTACGATACATAACCCTAACCCTATCCCTAAATGAAATGGCCGTGACAGGTTTTTCGAACTAAGCTGAGAAACCACCATTTCAGCTGCCATTTTGTCTCGGATAACTCCAACTTAACATTCCTAATTTCAACCCAAACCCTTTTATTGCCTAAAGCGACTTAGCTATTGTGTCTTCACGAC
>OLKM01003244.1:26235-31235 GCA_900291075.1 Melanogrammus aeglefinus | reverse complement strand
CCGTCTCCCCTGGAGACACACCGCCGTCGCCATGGTTACCACACACGCAAACCCTGACTGGTCAGGACGGCACTCGACTGACATGTGACCTGAAGTAAAGTAGGGGGGGGGACCCACCGCGGGGGGGGGGAGGGCAGCGGGAGGGACCCACCGTGGTTGAGGTAGAACTGGGCGACGGCCAGCAGCACGCGGGCGGCGCCCAGCTCCGGGCTGAGCCGGCCGTACAGCGCCTTCACCGCCGGGAACGCCCGGAACACCTGGGACACGTCCTCCAGACACACCTGGTCCAGGAGCAGCACCGCCTCCACCAGGCACTGGGGGGGACGGGGGGACACTATGACTTCACAGGACCCCCCCCTCCACCAGGCACTGGGGGGGACGGGGGGACACTATGACTTCACAGGACCCCCCCCTCCACCAGGCACTGGGGGGGACGGGGGGACACTATGACTTCACAGACACCCCCCCCTCCACCAGGCACTGGGGGGGACGGGGGGACACTATGACTTCACAGGACCCCCCCCTCCACCAGGCACTGGGGGGGGTCATATCATATGACAGCACTGGGCGGGACTCACCGCCTTCTGGAGCTCGGAGTCCGCTCGCTTCAGCGCCTCTGGAACAGAGAGGAGAGGAGTGAGAGACAGACAGCCAGCCAGCCAGCCAGCCAGCCAGCCAGCCAGCCAGCCAGGCAGACAGACAGACAGACAGACAGACAGACAGACAGACAGACAGACAGACAGACAGACAGACAGACAGACAGACAGACAGACAGACAGACAGACAGACAGACAGACAGGCGTCTCACTGCGGTCGCTTTGCTCTATGAGCCTCTGGGCGTACAGGAAGGCCTTCTCCCTCAGGCGCTCCCGGGGAGCCAGTAGGCGGCTGGAGGAGGAAGTGGCCGAAACCATGGAAACCACCGAGCCGTCAACGTCCGAGCGGTCGTCTGCCAACACCAGAGGGGGTCAGGGTCAAAGGTCAGAGGGGACAGGGATAGGTTGGCCGTGGGTTAGAGGGTTGGACGAGCTGTAAGGAGAGGAGACGACCCGAACCACTTCCTGTAAACACAAGGGGGGAGGGGGGGGCGTGGGGTGGGGGGGGGGAGGGGAGGCGTGGAGGTGGGGGGGGGCCGTGAGGGGGGAGGGCGTGAGGTGGGGGGGGGCGTGAGGTGGGGGGGGGCGTATGAGGTGGGGGGGGGGGTCGTGAGGTGGGGGGGGGCGTGAGGTGGGGGGGGGCGTGAGGTGGGGGGGGGCGTGAGGTGGGGGGGGCGTGAGGTGGGGGGGCGTGAGGTGGGGGGGCGTGAGGTGGGGGGGGGGCGTGAGGTGGGGGGGGGGCGTGGAGGTGGGGGGGGCGTGAGTGGGGGGGGGGGGGCGTGAGTGGGGGGGGGGCGTGAGGTGGGGGGGGCGTGAGGGTGGGGGGGGCGTGAGGTGGGGGGGGGGGCGGATGGGGGGGGGCGTGAGGTGGGGGCGGGGGCGTGAGGTGGGGGGGCGTGAGTGGGTGGGGGGCGCGCGGAGGTGGGGGGGGTGTTTTAGGTAAAGGGGGTGAATCACAGAAGGGTCCGCCCCCAGATAAATGAGATTGTGTGTTTTTAGTCGAGTTAGACGGTTTGGTGATCCTGAGGTGAAGAGCTTCAGTGACGTCGTTAGTGATCCATGCGTGGGAGAGTAGTTAACCACACACACGCATTCCCCAACGTTCATCCATTCATTCATTCACTTGTTCATTCAGAAGAAGTTAGGAGTGAGCAAAGCTCTCGTGAAATGCACCGACCTAGTACACACACACACACACACACACACACACACACACACACACACACACACACACACACACACACACACACACAACACACACACACACACACACACACACACACACACACACACACAGAGCGGTGGGAGGGGTCTCATCTTACCCGTGCAGTGGGAGAAGGAGTGGGAGAGACTGAGCTGCAGCCTGCAGCCCGCTGGTGGTGATGAGAGAGAGAGAGGGTCTGAGAGAGGGTCTGAGAGAGAGAGGGTCTGAGAGAGAGAGGGTCTGAGAGAGAGAGGGTCTGAGAGAGAGAGAGAGGTCTGAAGAGAGAGAGGGTCTGAGAGAGAGAGGGTCTGAGAGAGAGAGGGTCTGAGAGAGAGAGGGTCTGAGAGAGAGAGGGTCTGAGAGAGAGAGGGTCTGAGAGAGAGAGAGGGTCTGAGAGAGAGAGGGTCTGAGAGAGAGAGGGTCTGAGAGAGGGTCTGAGAGAGAGAGGGTCTGAGAGAGAGAGGGTCTGAGAGAGAGAGAGAGGGTCTGAGAGAGAGAGGGTCTGAGAGAGGGTCTGAGAGAGAGAGGGTCTGAGAGAGAGAGGGTCTGAGAGAGAGAGGGTCTGAGAGAGAGAGGGTCTGAGAGAGAGAGGGTCTGAGAGAGAGAGGGTCTGAGAGAGGGTCTGAGAGAGAGAGGGTCTGAGAGAGAGAGGGTCTGAGAGAGAGAGGGTCTGAGAGAGAGAGGGTCTGAGAGAGAGAGGGTCTGAGAGAGAGAGGGTCTGAGAGAGAGAGGGTCTGAGAGAGAGAGGGTCTGAGAGAGAGAGGGTCTGAGAGAGAGAGGGTCTGAGAGAGAGAGGGTCTGAGAGAGAGAGGGTCTGAGAGAGAGAGGGTCTGAGAGAGAGAGGGTCTGAGAGAGAGAGGGTCTGAGAGAGAGAGGGTCTGAGAGAGAGAGGGTCTGAGAGAGAGAGGGTCTGAGAGAGAGAGGGTCTGAGAGAGAGGGTCTGAGAGAGAGAGAGGGTCTGAGAGAGAGAGGGTCTGAGAGAGAGAGGGTCTGAGAGAGAGAGGGTTCTGAAGAGAGGGTCTGAGAGAGGGTCTCTGAGAGAGGGTCTCTGAGAGAGAAGAGGGTCTGAGAGAGAGAGGGTGATAGAGAGAGGGTCTGAGAGAAGAGAGAGGGCTGAGAAAAGAGAGGGTCTGAGAGAGAGAGGCTCTAGAGAGAGAGAGGGATGGAGAGAGGGGTCTGAGAGAGAGAGAGGTCTGAGAGAGAGAGGGTCCTGAGAGAGGGTCTGAGAGCGAGAGAGGTCTGAGAGAGAGAGAGGGGTCTGAGAGAGAGAGGGTCTGAGAGAGAGAGGGTCTGAGAGAGAGAGGGTTGAGAGAAGAAGAGGGGCTGAGAGAGAGAGGGTCTGAGAGAGAGAGGTCTGAGAGAGAGAGGGTCTGAGAGAGAGAGGGTCTGAGAGAGAGAGGGTCTGAGAGAGAGAGGGTCTGAGAGAGAGAGGGTCTGAGAGAGAGAGGGGTCTGAGAGAGGGTCTGAGAGAGAGGGTCTGAGAGAGGGTCTGAGAGAGAGAGGGTTCTGAGAGAGGGTCTGAGAGAGGGTCTGAGAGAGAGGAGTCTGAGAGAGAGAGAGGGTCTGAGAGAGGGTCTGAGAGAGAGGGTCTGAGAGAGAGAGGGTCTGAGAGAGGGTCTGAGAGAGGGTCTGAGAGAGAGAGAGTCTGAGAGAGAGGGTCTGAGAGAGAGAGGGTCTGAGAGAGAGAGGGTTCTGAGAGAGGGTCTGACGAGAGAGAGGGTCTGAGAGAGAGGTCTGAGAGAGAGAGGGTCTGAGAGAGAGAGGAGGGGTCTGAGAGAGAGGTCTGAGAGAGAGAGGCGTCTGAGACAGAGAGGGTCTGAGAGAGAGAGGGTTCTGAGAGAGAGGAGGGTCTGAGAGAGGGCCTGAAGAGAGAGAGGGTCTGAGAGAGAGAGGGTCTGAGAGAGAGGGTCTGAGAGAGAGAGGGTCCTGAGAGAGAGAGGGGTCTGGAGAGAGAGAGGGTCTGAGAGAGAGAGGGTCTGAGAGAGGGTCTGAGAGAGGGTCTGAGAGAGAGAGGGTCTGAGAGAGAGAGGGTCTGAGAGAGAGAGGGTCTGAGAGAGGGTCTGAGAGAGAGAGGGTCTGAGAGAGAGAGGGTCTGAGAGAGAGAGGGTCTGAGAGAGAGAGGGTCTGAGAGAGGGTCTGAGAGAGAGAGAGAGAGGGTCTGAGAGAGAGAGGGTCTGAGAGAGGGTCTGAGAGAGAGAGGGTCTGAGAGAGGGTCTGAGAGAGGGTCTGAAGAGAGAGAGGGTCTGAGAGAGAGAGGGTCTGAGAGAGAGAGGGTCTGAGAGAGAGAGAGTCTGAGAGAGAGAGAGGGTCTGAGAGAGAGGAGGGTCTGAGAGAGAGAGGGTCTGAGAGAGAGAGGGTCTGAGAGAGAGAGGGTCTGAGAGAGAGAGGGTCTGAGAGAGGAGGGTCTGAGAGAGAGAGAGGGTCTGAGAGAGAGAGGGTCTGAGAGAGAGAGGGTCTGAGAGAGAGAGGGTCTGAGAGAGGGTCTGAGAGAGGGTCTGAGAGAGAGAAGAGAGGTTCTGAGAGAGGAGAGGGTCCTGAGAGAGGTCTGAGAGAGGGTCTGAGAGAGAGAGGCTGGTCTGAGAGAGAGAGGGTCTGAGAGAGGGTCTGAGAGAGGGTCTGAGAGAGAGAGGGTCTGAGAGAGAGAGAGGGTCTGAGAGAGAGAGGGGTCTGAGAGAGAGGGTCTGAGAGAGAGGGTCTGAGAGAGAGAGGGTCTGAGAGAGAGAGAGGGTCTGAGAGAGGGTCTGAGAGAGAGAGGTCTGAGAGAGAGGTCTGAGAGACAGGTCTGAGAGAGAGAGGGTCTGAGAGAGAGAGGGTCTGAGAGAGGGTCTGAGAGAGGGTCTCGAGAGAGAGAGGGTCTGAGAGAGAGAGGGGTCTGAAGAGAGAGAGAGGTCTGAAGAGAGAGAGGGTCTGAGAGAGAGAGGGTCTGAGAGAGGGTCTGAGAGAGGGTCTGAGAGAGAGAGGGTCTGAGAGAGAGAGGGTCTGAGAGAGAGAGGGTCTGAGAGAGGGTCTGAGAGAGGGTCTGAGAGAGAGAGGGTCTGAGAGAGAGAGGGTCTGAGAGAGGGTCTGAGAGAGAGAGGGTCTGAGAGAGGGTCTGAGAGAGAGAGGGTCTGAGAGAGAGAGGGTCTGAGAGAGAGAGGGTCTGAGAGAGAGAGGGTCTGAGAGAGAGAGGGTCTGAGAGAGAGAGGGTCTGAGAGAGGGTC
>OLKM01003244.1:16235-21235 GCA_900291075.1 Melanogrammus aeglefinus | reverse complement strand
GTCGGAGGAGACTGAGGACATGTCTGTAGAGAAGACCGCTGAGAGAGAGACAGGAAGAGAGACTGACCAATCATATATTCTAGAGACAGATTCTATATATTCTACAGACAGACATGTTGGTCAGACAGACAGAAATGTCTTATTATTTTTTAAGAAATGGCCATTTTCTGAACTGCAGACACAATGAGAACATGTGATGAATAATGACCACATTGTCTGTCAATATAAATGATATCGAGGGCAGGATAACGATGGATTAGGGTTAGGCTTAGAGATGTTAGTTCCTTTTGTGATCACTGTCAGGAACCCCGTCTCACGCTCTGTGTAAGCAGAGGCAGACAGGTCCCATGATGCAACAGGAGGTGCTCTGACCTCCGCGCCCGCCCGCTGGCGGCCAGGATGAGGTGCAGCCTCTGCAGCGAGTCCACGGCCTCGGGGCCAGGGTCTCTGGCCTGGGGGCCCTGGTCCCTGGCCTGGGGGCCGTGGTCCCTGGCCTGGGTCTGCTTCACCATCCTGGAGCAGAACTTTGCCATCTCAGCGTCCTGGATGTCCCTGACGAGAGAACCATGAAGAACCCTTGAGGAACAGATGGCTGAACCCACAGGGAAACCGACAGACACCTGAGAACTGATCCATAACCTCTCTCTCTCTCTCTCTCTCTCTCTCTCTCTCTCTCTCTCTCTCTCTCTCTCTCTCTCCGTAGAGGAAGGTTGGGGGTACTAGAGTCTCCGGTCTGTGTCTCTCGTAGTCTCACTCTCTCTCTCTCTCTCTCTCTCTCTCTCTCTCTCCGTAGAGGAAGGTTGGGGGTACTAGAGTCTCCGGAGGTTGGGGGTCCCAGAGTCTCCGGAGGTTGGGGGTACTAGAGTCTCCTTATATCTCACTGTTTTGAGCAGAAGGTAAACAGTGCGATTGCTAAAGACACCCGGACGGAATACACGTCCGCTGCTAACATAGTTCCGCTTTCCCCTATTGGCGAACTGCACACCTCCACCTACGCACCCGCCCCCAGCACACACGCGCGCGCGCGAACGCACGCACGCACACACACACACACATCGGCAAACACAAACGCGCAGACTTGCGCGCGAACACACGCACACAGCATTCTCTCTCTCTCTCTCTCTCTCTCTCTCTCTCTCTCTCTCTCTCTCTCTCTCTCTCTCTCTCTCTCTCTCTCTCTCTCTCTCTCTCTCTCTCTCTCTCTCTCTCTCTCTCTCTCTCTCTCTCTCTCTCTCTCTCTCTCTCTCTCTCTCTCTCTCTCTCTCTCTCTCTCTCTCTCTCTCTCTCTCTCTCTCTCTCTCTCTCTCTCTCTCTCTCTCTCACCCTCACCCTCACCCTCACCCTCACCTGGCTTGCTTCAGCAGGCTCTCCGACCCGTGGGAGTACATGTCTGCGGAGAGGAAGGCGCTCCAGGGGTCCCAGTCTCCGGAGGTTGTCTCCGGAGGTTGGGGGTACTAGAGTCCCGGAGGTTGGGGGTCCCAGAGTCTCCGGAGGTTGGGGGTACTAGAGTCTCCTTATATCTCACTGTTTTCAGCAGAAGGTAAACAGTGCGATTGCTAAAGACACCCGGGCGGAATACACGTCCGCTGCTAACATAGTTCCGCTTTCCTCACGTGACTGAGCAGTGAGCCGACATGCTAATAGGCGCATGACGTGCTGCGTCTACGTCACGAGCCTATACGTGACAAACATATGAACTCGGCAATAAATCATCCGTTTATTTTGTATATTTTTATTAAAATGAATAAAGAGCGCTGTTTTAACGCTCCTATTGGCGAACTGCACACCTCCACCTACGCACCCGCCCCCCGCACACACGCGCGCGCGCACGCACGAACGCACACAAACACACACACTGGCAACCACACACACGCGCACAGACTTGCGCGCGAACACACGCACACAGCATTCTCTCGCTCTCACTTTTCCTCTCTCACTCTCTCTCTCTCTCTCTCTCTCTCTCTCTCTCTCTCTCTCTCTCTCTCTCTCTCTCTCTCTCTCTCTCTCTCTCTCTCTCTCCTCTCACCTCTCTCTCTCTCTCTCTCTCTCTCTCTCTCTCTCTCTCTCTCTCTCTCTCTCTCTCTCCCTCTCTCACACACACACACACACACACACACACTCACACCTCCGGTGCCTCTCTCGTGAACTCATATCCGTGCTGATAGTGAGCCGCGCGCCGCACCGTGTAGCTCAGAGGTGATGGGAGCGACGGGCTCGTGCAGTAGTGGACAGTAAACACAGTTATCACCTGCAGCAGCGACAGAGCGAACGCCTTTCAAATTAAACTTCCACCTCAGGTAAGACTTTTAAAACTTCTGGCTTACTTAATAAGCCACACACTTTTATCGCCTATATTAAATCAGAATCTCAACCATTCAGTCTTTGGCTATCTGAGTTTCGCATGTACGTTTTTTGTCCTTCGGTTTATGATCTCCTGACTTTATGAGCTGAATGTAATCTTTAATATTGAGTGCAGGCTGACCGCCTTATGTTCTCGTTGTGGTATACTGCCCCCAAAGGGGCCCTGTGGGGCCCGGGGCCACACTATCAGATTCCTATAGGCAGCAGCTATTTGCCCGGACAATAGAGTCTTTATGACGGCTGTACACCTGAACCAATCATACGTCGCAATCGGCCTCCCCGCTTCCTGTGGGCCCAGTAACTGAAGGGCAGTGGGCCTGCTGGTCCAAGTACAGACCATGGTGGAACCCTCTGGAAGTAATCCCGAATTAATTAGTCCTCTGATGATCTGGATGGAAGACCTTAATGCAGAATGAATAATGAACAAGGATGGCATTTGAATAACAAATGGACAGAAAAAATTAGATTAGTAAAGAATATAATATAATAGACTACAACTCAACTAAAACTAATAGAATATAACAGAATATAACAGAATAGAACAGTTCTTGCATGTCCTTCATGATTTTGAAAGCTGATGTTCCACTACCCAGTAGTCCTGGGTAGTGGACTAGTGACAGTAACACAGGCCTGGTACGGACCAGGGACAGTGGACTAGTGACAGTAACACAGGCCTGGTACGGACCAGGGACAGTGGACTAGTGACAGTAACACAGGCCTGGTACGGACCAGGGACAGTGGACTAGTGACAGTAACACAGGCCTGGTACGGACCAGGTAGTGGACTAGTGACAGTAACACAGGCCTGGTACGGACCAGGTAGTGGACTAGTGACAGTAACACAGGCCTGGTACGGACCAGGGACAGTGGACTAGTGACAGTAACACAGGCCTGGTACGGACCAGGTAGTGGACTAGTGACAGTAACACAGGCCTGGTACGGACCAGGGACAGTGGACTAGTGACAGTAACACAGGCCTGGTTACGGACCAGGTAGTGGACTAGTGACAGTAACACAGGCCTGGTACGGACCAGGTAGTGGACTAGTGACAGTAACACAGGCCTGGTACGGACCAGGGACAGTGGACTAGTGGACAGTAACAAGGCCTGGTACGGACCAGGTAGTGGTACTAGTGACAGTAGTAACACAGGCCTGTACGGACCCAGGGACAGTGGACTAGTGACAGTAACACAGGCCTGTTACGGACCAGGTAGTGGACTAGTGACAGGTACACAGGGCCTGGTACGGACCAGGTAGTGGACGACTAGATTGACAGTAACACAGGCCTGCGTTACGGAATCGGGACAGTGGATAGTGACAGTAACACAGGCCTGGTATGGACTAGGACAGTGAGACTAGTGACAGTAACACAGGCGCTGGTACGGGACCAGGTAGGGACTTAGTTCGACAGTACCACAGGCCTGGTAACGGACCAGAGTGTGGACACTAGTGACAGTAACAGAGGCCCGGTAAGGACCAGGTAGTGGAACTAGTGACAGTAACACAGCGGACCTGGTTACGGACCAGGGACAGTGGACTAGTGACAGTTAACACAGGCCTGGTCACGGACCAGGTAAGTGGACTAGTGACAGTAACCACAGGCCTGGTACGGATCCAGGTAGATGGATAGTGACAGTGACACAGGCCTGGTATGGACCAGGGACAGTGGACTAGTAGCAGTAACACAGGCCTGCTCTTTTATGGACCAGGTAGTGGACTAGTGACAGTAACAACAGCCTGGTACGGACCAGGTAGTGGACTAGTGACAGTAACACCACAGGCCTGGTACGGACCAGGTTAGTGGATAGTGACCAGTACAGCACAGGCTGGTATGGACGCAGTAGTTGGACTAGTGACAGTAACACAGGCCTGGTACGGACCAGGGACAGTGGACTAGTGACAGTAACACAGGCCTGGTATGGACCAGGGACAGTGGACTCGTGACAGTAACACAGGCCTGGTATGGACCAGGGACGGTGGACTAGTGACAGTAACACAGGCCTGCTCTTTTATGGACCAGGTGAACTAGTGTAGACTGGTCATACGAGCAGCTGAACCATAAGAAGCGTCATGAAGGCACCGGCCACAAACAGGGCGGGAATAAAGGAACCAAACACGAAACATCTCCTCGCTGATCGTCTGCCCACGAGACTAGTACCGTGACTAGAGGAGGGTTGGCAGGTCGTCTGCCCTGGAGACTAGTACCGTGACTAGAGGAGGGTTGGCAGGTCGTCTGCCCTGTAGACTAGTACCGTGACTAGAGGAGGGTTGGCAGGTCGTCTGCCCTGTAGACTAGTACCGTGACTAGAGGAGGGTTGGCAGGTCGTCCAACGTCCTCTCTATGATATGATAGTATGATATGATATGTGTTGCTCCCAGCAGACAGCAGCGGCTCTGGGTTGAGAGGATCTGCTGACTGCGTGTCTGCTGCTCTGTGGTCGTGATCGAAAGCAAAAAAAACAGTTTACTACAAACAAAGTGATAAACATGCACACACACACACACACACACACACACACACACACACACACACACACACACACACACACACACACACACACACACACACACACACACACACACACACACACACACACACACACACACGAGGACAAGTCTGCAATGGGATTTGGGGCTATG
>OLKM01003244.1:0-15526 GCA_900291075.1 Melanogrammus aeglefinus | reverse complement strand
GGGACATGACGTCAGTCGGTATCACCATTAGGGGATGATGACATCAGTATCACACTAAGGGGACATGACTCAGCTTCACACAAGGGGGACTGACATCGTATCACTCACTAAGGGACATGACGTCAGTTCGTGTATCACACTAAGGGACATTTAACACAGTATCACACTAAGGGGACATGAATCAGTTCAGTCAGTCATCACATTAGGGGACATGACATCAGTATCACACTAAGGGGACATGACATCAGTATCACACTAAGGGGACATGACATCAGTCAGTATCACACTAAGGGGACATGACGTCAGTATCACACTAAGGGGACATGACATCAGTCAGTATCACACTAAGGGGACATGAAATCAGTCAGTACCACACTAAGGGGACATGACATCAGTCAGTATTACACTAAGGGGACATGACAACAGTCAGTATCACACTAAGGGGACATGACATCAGTCAGCATCACACTAAGGGGACATGACAACAGTATCACACTAAGGGGACATGACATCAGTCAGTAAGAGGACATGACATCAGTCAGTATTACACTAAGGGGACATGACATCAGTATCACACTAAGAGGACATGACATCAGTCAGTATTACACTAAGGGGACATGACAACAGTATCACACTAAGGGGACATGACATCAGTCTGTACCACACTAAGAGGACATGACATCAGTCAGTATTACACTAAGGGGACATGACAACAGTATCACACTAAGGGGACATGACAACAGTCAGTATCACACTAAGGGGACATGACATCAGTCAGCATCACACTAAGGGGACATGACAACAGTATCACACTAAGGGGACATGACATCAGTCAGTATCACACTAAGGGGACATGACATCAGTCATTATCACACTAAGGGGACATGAAATCAGTCTGTACCACACTAAGAGGACATGACATCAGTCAGTATTACACTAAGGGGACATGACATCAGTATCACACTAAGGGGACATGACATCAGTCAGCATCACACTAAGAAGCCTGTGTGTGACGACCAATCACAGGAAAGAACAACAAACACCAGAGAATCAGCAAACTGACCATCCCTCTCCGCCACAGGCTCCAAACCCCAGACTCTCAGACCAGATCTTTGATATGTATTGATATGGAAAGGAGTCCAATACAACCAGGACCAATAGTTAAACAGGAGCTAAGAGTAATATCTGCTTCATAAGCACATCAAAGGTCCGCTGTAGATTTAAAGGGAAAAGTGTCAACGCGTTTCAACCCTCAATAAGAACACTTCTAATGAGTGTGTTTGGAGGAACCATCTCCACACGTAGAGCAGATAACAGTTGTAGGCAAAATAGTGTGTGTGAGAGCGAGATCAGTTGGCTTATTTGCTATTTAAAAGGGCCTCAGTCAATGGCCAGGAGGCATGCAAATTAAGAGATACAACACAGCTGTGTGTTTGTTTGAGTGTGTGTGTGTGTGTGTGTGTGCGTGTACGTGTATTTGTGTGTGTGTGTGAGAGAGAGAGGAAGATAATCAGTATTTAATGGTTAATAAGTAGGAAACAACAGTGCCATAAATGATGACCCATGACTCCCATCGTCTGTCGTATCCAACAGAGAGTTAAAGCACCGTCCATGCAGTTCAAGAATAATAATTAGTTATTTGACAAAGTACCTAATTAAAGAATACGCCTCTAGCTACATGATTGCTCCAAACAAATATGAAGTGAAAGAGAGAAAATCCCCAGATCACAGCGGGTGGATGTTGTGCTGTTCCTTAATATCGCCTTAATATTACCCCATCAGCTATAACTTCATATGGCCGCATGAGCTCCCAGCGACGAGCCGTCGGTGTAACGCATGCGTGCAGCACATCGGTTCACCCTCACTCGGAGAACATCTCCCCCAAATGGGTTGATGTTTACTACATTAAGATAAGACAGAGGGGTTAACAAAACAAGAGAACAAAATCCTCATGACATTCAAAAACAGTTTTGCGGTTAACTCCATGGTTCCATAATGCCTTTTCCATGATTTCAGTCTCAGTTCTGCAAAAGGAGAAACAAGCTGACCTTGAAAGAGACGCCTTGACCAGCGGGTAGTAGTTAGAGGTGATGATGAGGAGGAAGATGTCCTGGTTCAGAAGGACATTCAGACAGGGGGGGCCGGTCATATTTATAATTACGGTATTTCAGAAGTGTCCAGGCATCCTATTTATATTGTAAGAATTCTTTGAGGTGGAGGCACATCTTTAAAGCTTCTGGGGATTTCCCCTCCAAAGATATATCCATAATCAACGCAAGGGGCAGTACATTAAAAAGTCTGGCCGGTATATTAAAGAGCCGATAGTAGTAAAGGGATGTAGTCAAATAAAAACTTTGAATTTGTTTTCTGCATGAGAATGGACCTTAAATCATCCCGATAAATCCATGTGAAACCACAACACAATATATGTACTAATATCATGTATTTAGCATATCATTCACTCAGCCACGTGTTTGTGTGTCTGCGCATGCACGTTTGTGTGTGTGTGTGTACGTGTGTGTGCAAAGAGTGTGTTTGTGCCTCTGTTTGTGTGTGTGTGTGTGTGTGTGTGTGTGTGTGTGTGTGTGTGTGTGTGTGTGTGTGTGTGTGTGTGTGTGTGTGTGTGTGTGTGTGTGTGTGTGTGTAAACAAGCGAGGTTTGTGTGCAATCTGTGTGTGCACTTAGTGCTTAGTGTAGTGCGTATTGGGTAATTTAACACTAACAGCTGGAGGGTTGCGAGTTTGTCCCCCCATGGTAACACTTACCATAAGGGCATGTTAATTCCCCATTGATTAACAAGTGGACACAGTAATTAGTAATTAGCAGGATTAGGGTTGTAGGGTTTAGAGTCATTTAATAGAGTTAGGGTAATTAAATGACAATTAATGTAATTAATGTGTCAATTAATACCATTGTTAACATGAACACCGTGGATTATGATTACTTTTAGTTAACTTTTAATTAACGTTTGGTGTTAATACTTATTACTGCCTTAAATAATGTTATTAATGTCCGCTTATTTTGAAGTGCTAAATATCTAAAGAGCCGGTGAACAGGTGTTGTGATTGTAGGCGTCTGATGCTGACCTTTCACCGCTCTGCTGTGCTATCGTTCTCTCCCGACTACCCTCTCTCTCCAATCTCAGATTACTATCAGAGGCTACCCGGTTGCAGTTACCGCTGGAACCATTCCAATGTTTTTATTTCCTCCAGAAGCCTCATGAAACGTTCCAGTTAGGTTGCTAGTTGAGTCATTAATGTGTGATTGTATCTTTATTGTGTACTTTTGCTTATGTTATTACTATATAATAGCAGGCCTGTCGGAGAAGTTACTCGTCAAGTTGGTCAACGTGCATGTGCCAAGCAGCCCGCAGCTCGCACACACACACAGCACATGCAAACGCACACATATACCGCACACACACGCACGCACACAAACACCGCAATCACACACGCACGGACGCAGACAAGACAACGACAAGATCGAGATAACAGCCCCGCCGTCGACACACTCTCTCAGATGAGTCGTTATGTCTAAAGACTAGACTTTTTTGCAAAACTTTATTTTATTTGTTTATATTGCTAGCCTCCTTGAGCATCACGTAATGTCTTCACACTTTGTTGCTCAAAACTGTATAGGCTATTACTCTTCTCCTTGGTATTGAATTCCCCCCCTTCCCCCTGTTGTTTTATTTTACTAATATTTTGTGTGTAGGCTATGTGTGACTGTAGGCTACTGCTGCCTGTCTTGGCCACGACACTGGAAAAGGATATTTTTAATCTCAATTCCGTCTTTTTCGGGTTAAAAAATAAATAAAAAAACATCTCAATCTCTCGTCAATGCACAATCCGCAACCTTAAACACCCCTTAACCCCACGTTGGTTCTACTGATGTCTGAGCGACATCGATGTCTATACATGTAATGTATCAAGTGTGAATCACGAAAATGCAGAGGACTTAAAATGATTATGCTTGCTTCATAACGTAAAGAGAAAATTATTATGCTTGCTTCTTAGCATAGGTGAACCAAAATGTTATACGTTGTAACATTATAGGCAAAATGTTATTATATTATGCGCTCAGAAATGGGGGGTTTCCACATTATAGCTAAGGGTTTAATTACAACTAGTAATTCGAGTTCTCTCGTTGTTTTTATTTTCCTGCTCAGGGAGTCTAGAGAATGTCATTGCTCAGAGCTTCTCTGTGTGCATTGAGAAACAAATCTCTTGAATCTTGAATCATCGACTCAATGAGAGAGGGACAGGGAACCAGAACCAGAACTAGAACCAAAATCAGAACCAGAACCAGAGACAGAACCAGAACTAGAACCAGAGACAGAACCAGAACCAGAACCAGGAATAGAACCAGAACCAGAGACAGAGCCAGAACTAGAACCAGAAACAGAGACAGAACCAGGAAAAGAACCAGAACCAGTACCAGGAACATAACCAGAACCAGAACCAGGAACATAACCAGAACCAGAACCAGGAACATAACCAGAACCAGAACCAGAGACAGAACCAGAACCAGGAACAGAACCAGAGCTCCAGCGGCTACAAGGTTCGAGATTCACGTTATTGCCCTTCTCTCCAGGAAGCAGAGGATGGAGAACGGAGTGGGTGGAGCTGGAGGCCCGTCGGAGGGCGGGGCCCAGGGTGGGGCCCCAGAGGTGGTGGACGCGGATGCCTTGTGGGAGAAGGTAGAGGGTAAACGCCACGAGCTGACGCGGGCCATCTCCCCGGGGAAGCTGACGCCCTACCTGAGGCAGTGCAGGGTCCTGGACGAGCAGGACGAAGACGAGATCCTCAACTCCATGCTGCTGCCCTCCAAGGCCAACCGCACCAGTAAGCACTATCACCCCCACAAGCCAGTTCACTATCACTATCACCACCACAACACAGTTCACTATCACCACAAGCCAGTTCACTATCACTATCACCCCCACAACACAGTTCACTATCACCACCACAAGCCAGTTCACTATCACCACCACCACCACAACCCAGTTCACTATCACCACCACAAGCCAGTTCACTATCACCACCACCACCACAACCCAGTTCACTATCACCACCACAACCCAGTTCCATATCACTATCACCACCACAACACAGTTCACTATCACCACAAGCCAGTTCACTACCACCACCACTACCCAGTTCAATATCACTATCACCACCACAAGCCAGTTCACTATCACCAGTTCACTATCACGACCACCACGACAACCCAGTTCACTATCACCACCACAACCCAGTTCACTATCACCACCACAAGCCAGTTCACTATCACCACCACAAGCCAGTTCACTATCACCACCACAGCCCAGTTCACTATCACCCCCACAAGCTAGTTCACTATCCACTAATCCACCACAACAACCCAGTTCACTATCTCACCACCACCACCCAGTTCACTTATCAACTATCACCACCACAAACCCAGTCCACTATCACTATCCACCCCCACAAACTCAGTTCACTATCACCCCCCAACAAGCTAGATTCACTATCACTATCACCACCACAACCCAGTTCACCTATCACCACCCACCACCCAGTTCCAACTATCACTTAATCACCACCACAAACCCAGTTTCCACTATCACTATCCACCCCACACACTTCAGTTCACTATCACTATCACCCCCCACAAGGCTAGTTCACTATCACCACACTACACAGTTCACTACACCACCACACCCAGTTCACTATCACATTTCACCACCACAACACAGTTCCACTATCACTATCAACCTCCCACAACCTCAGTTCACTATCACTAATTCACCACCACAGACACAGTTCAACTATCACCACAAGCCAGGTTCACTACTCACTATCACCACCACAAACCCAGTTCAACTTCACTATCACCACCCAGTTCAATTATCCACTGTCACCACCACAAGCTAGTTCACTTATCACCAGTTCACTACCACCACCACCACTGGACAACCCCAGTTTCGCACTATCACTATCACCACCACAAGCCAGTTTCACTTACACCAGTTCACTATCACGACATCACCACCGACAACCCCAGTTCACTATCACCACCAACTATCACCAGTTCACTATCACGACCACCACGACAACCCAGTTCACTATCACCACCACAACCCAGTTCACTATCACCACCACAAGCCAGTTCACTATCACCACCACAAGCCAGTTCACTATCACCACCACAGCCCAGTTCACTATCACCCCCACAAGCTAGTTCACTATCACTATCACCACCACAACCCAGTTCACTATCACCACCACCACCCAGTTCACTATCACTATCACCACCACAACCCAGTTCACTATCACTATCACCCCCACAACTCAGTTCACTATCACCCCCACAAGCTAGTTCACTATCACTATCACCACCACAACCCAGTTCACTATCACCACCACCACCCAGTTCACTATCACTATCACCACCACAACCCAGTTCACTATCACTATCACCCCCACAACTCAGTTCACTATCACTATCACCCCCACAAGCTAGTTCACTATCACCACCACAACCCAGTTCACTATCACCACCACCACCCAGTTCACTATCACTATCACCACCACAACACAGTTCACTATCACTATCACCCCCACAACTCAGTTCACTATCACTATCACCACCACAACACAGTTCACTATCACCACAAGCCAGTTCACTATCACTATCACCACCACAACCCAGTTCACTATCACTATCACCACCCAGTTCAATATCACTGTCACCACCACAAGCCAGTTCACTATCACCAGTTCACTATCACCACCACCACGACAACCCAGTTCACTATCACTATCACCACCACAACCCAGTTCACTATCACCACCACAACCCAGTTCACTATCACCACCACAAGCCAGTTCACTATCACCACCACAAGCCAGTTCACTATCACCACCACAAGCCAGTTCACTATCACCCCCACAAGCTAGTTCACTATCACTATCACCACCACAACCCAGTTCACTATCACCCACCCAGTTCACTATCACTATCACCACCACAACTCAGTTCACTATCACTATCCACCACCACAAGTTCACTATCACTATCACCACCACAACCCAGTTCACTATCACCCCCACAACCCAGTTCACTATCACCCCCACAAGCCAGTTCACTATCACCACCACAACCCAGTTTACTATCACCACCACAACCCAGTTCACTATCACCACCACAACCCAGTTCACTATCACTATCACCACCACAACCCAGTTCACTATCACCACCACAACCCAGTTCACTATCACCACCACAACCCAGTTCACTATCACCACCACAACCCAGTTCACTATCACCACCACAACCCAGTTCACTATCACCACCACAACCCAGTTCACTATCACTACCACAACCCAGTTCACTATCACTACCACAACCCAGTTAATCATGGTTAACGATATCCATTGAGCCTGCTGATTGGTCGGCTGGACCAGGGAGAAGTGACCCACCCCCCTGATGTTGTTTATCTGTCCTTTGCGTTGCCAGGTCGACTGCTGGACATTCTCCACACCAAGGGCGAGCGAGGGGTAGTGTCGTTCCTGGAGAGCCTGGAGTTTCACTACCCAGAGCTGTACAAGAGGGTGACGGGCAAGGAGCCCACCCCCCGCTTCTCCACCATCGTAGGTGAGGAGACCCCCTCCCACCCTAACCCTTACCCTAACCTCCCACCGGGGGCACCACAGTGCAAAACCACTCAGACAACAAGCAGAACGTCACGCAGCAGAACGTCACGCAGCAGAACGTCACGCAGCAGAACGTCACGCAGCAGAACGTCACACAGCAGAACATCACACAGCAGAACGTCACACAGCAGAATGGCTAAGACACAGAGAGCAGAACGTCAGCGCAGCAGAACGTCACAACAGCAGTAACGCGTCACACATCAGAACAATCAAACACAGCAGAACGGCTATAGACACACAGAGCAGAACGCTGTCCACAACAGCAAGAACGTCACACAGGCAGAACGTCGCACAGCACAGAACGTCTCAGAGCAGAAACGTTCACACAGCCAGAACGTCACGCAGCAGAACGTCACGCAGCAGAAACGTCACGCAGCAGCAGAACGTCACTCAGCAGAACACGTCACACAGCACTAAACGTCACACAGCAGAGAACGTCACACACAGCAGAAACGTCTCAGAGCAGAACGTCTCAAAGCAGAGAACGTCACACAGCAGAACGTCACACCAGCAGAACGTCTCCGCAGAGGCAGAACGGATCCTACACACGCAGAGACGGCTTAAGACCACACAGAGCAGAACATTCACACTAGCATAGAACGTCACAGAGCAGGACGTCTCCTGGCAGAATGTCAAAGAGCAGAACGTCTCAGAGCAGAACGTCTCAGAGCAGAACGTCTCAGAGCAGAACGTCTCAGAGCAGAACGTCACGCAGCAGAACGTCACGCAGCAGAACGTCACGCAGCAGAACGTCACACAGCAGAACGTCACACAGCAGAACATCACACAGCAGAACGTCACACAGCAGAACGGCTAAGACACAGAGCAGAACGTCACACAGCAGAACGTCACACAGCAGAACATCACACAGCAGAACGGCTAAGACACAGAGCAGAACGTCACACAGCAGAACGTCACACAGCAGAACGTCACACAGCAGAACGTCTCAGAGCAGAACGTCACACAGCAGAACGTCACGCAGCAGAACGTCACGCAGCAGAACGTCACGCAGCAGAACGTCACGCAGCAGAACGTCACGCAGCAGAACGTCACACAGCAGAACGTCACACAGCAGAACGTCACACAGCAGAACGTCACGCAGCAGAACGTCACACAGCAGAACGTCACACAGCAGAACGTCACACAGCAGAACGTCTCAGAGCAGAACGTCTCAAAGCAGAACGTCACACAGCAGAACGTCACACAGCAGAACGTCTCAGAGCAGAACGTCACACAGCAGAACGTCACACAGCAGAACGTCTCAGAGCAGAACGTCACACAGCAGAACGGCTAAGACACAGAGCAGAACGTCACACAGCAGAACGTCACACAGCAGAACGTCTCAGAGCAGAACGTCACACAGCAGAACGTCACAGAGCAGGACGTCTCAGAGCAGAACGTCTCAGAGCAGAACGTCTCAGAGCAGGACGTCTCAGAGTAGAACGTCTCAGGGCAGGACGTCACAGAGTAGAAGGTCTCAGGGCAGGACGTCACAGAGCAGAACGCCTCATGGCAGAACGTCTCAGGACAGAACGTCTCAGGACAGAATGTCTCAGGACAGAATGTCTCAGGACAGAACCCCCAGAACGTGGGGGAGGGAATAGGCTGATCTGCAGAATAGGAAGATTTCACTTGCCAAGATTTTTACATTTCTAAAATCAAGATTCTGATGATTATCATCGTTACCTCAGTGCGGTCGACTGGAGGAGGAAGGCCACCCGGTTCCTGATGATTGTTATAATTACCTTGTGTGTTACCTGGGTGTGTTACCTGGGTGTGTTACCTGGGTGTGTTACATTGTGTGTTACCTGGGTGTGTTACCTTGTGTGTTACCTGGGGGTGTTACCGGGGTGTGTTACCTGGGTGTGTTACCTGGGTGTGTTACCTGGGTGTGTTACCTGGGTGTGTTACCTGGGTGTGTGTTACCTGGGTGTGTTACCTGGGTGTGTGTTACCTGGGTGTGTTACCTTGTGTTACCTGGGTGTGTTACCTTGTGTGTTACCTTGGTGTGTTGCCTTGGACCCTCTTGTAACGGTCTGAAACGCAAGTGAGAAGCGCCAAACCCAAGTAGCTTTGTGGGCGGTTCTATGGCGATGTTGCTATTATACCGGCGGATAAATGACTCTTGTGCCCGACGAAAATCTTAAAAGGGTTGCCCTGAAGTAGCCTAATTACCTGTAGGTGTGGTTTGGGCCATGAGCGCATTCGAATCTGACGAGTTGATATTTTGACAGCGCGTTTGCAGTCTCCTATGAGACAGATGCATGACCACATGAATTTTACATTTCAAATGGCTCAGTTTATGGCCAAATAATATGGCCTAATCACACATGGAATAGCGTTTCCTTCCACAACTTCAGAAATACTGAGTCCTCAAATGCATTTTGGCAAAGAAAACTTAACACACATATGATATGCGGTAACTGTGGTTCTATTTAATGATATATGCAATACAATAAGAAACATCATTTTTTACCAGTATTGTATGCATTATCGTTATCGACTTGTGCTCCTGATATGCATGTGTCCCCCCGTTAATATACATTGCCATGCGTTATGTGTTTAGTCTGCGTGTGTTTAAACAGATGGACGCACACACGCACGTCCCCATTCATGAATTATTTTACACATACACACACACGTGCCCGCATTCATTCATTCTTTTTAACACTCACTCTCGGTAAAACAATGTTTTCTCATGATCAAATACTCATCAATCCGAAAAGTGGTGGGCTTGTACACGATGTCTGTGTCAAGAAAATATGTGTTTGCTGTAGCCTACGGTGTAACTTATTACCGCTGTATCAGCTGTTCTCTCCCAAATAATTCACCAAGAATGTGTGGCTAGGTAGATGAGAGAAGCCAAGTGTATGCGCGAGGTGCACAAGCAGGCCTGCATTACCTGCTATTGGGCCCTGGGGCTGAGAGGTTTCGTAGGCCCCCTGAGAGGGAGTCTTACAGTGAAGACGCCCAGCTGACCTCTTTTTTCTTGGCTCATGATAGGCCTCTGATCTTGGTAAGCCCCAAACAAAAAATCGCATTGTCTTGGGCCTACGCCGATTGGTCATGAGCCTGCATTTAAAAAAAAGAAAAGAAAAGAACATTGACTGCAGCTCATGATAGGCCCCTGATGGGCGTAGGCCCCTGATGGGCGTAGGCCCCTGATGGGCGTAGGCCCCTGATGGGCGTAGGCCCCTGATGGGCGTAGGCCCCTGATGGGCGTAGGCCCTGGGGCTTCAGGCCAGGTAAGCCCGTGCATTAAGGCGGCCGTGTGCAGCACAAGCAACATTATGCATGCGCCCTTAAAATAGCACCTGAACAACGCGCCACTGACTTTAAAGGGGAACTATGCAACACTTTGGGCTTCATTTACATTAACATTCAATTTCAATTCAATTCAATTTTATTTGTTTAGCCCTTAATCACCATTACAGTCTCAAAGGGCTTAACAGGCCAAATGTTTATGACACATAACAGGTTAAGAGTCATTGCGATGGTTCTTTAACACTTCATGGGCCGATTGGTTGCTGTTTCGACTCCCCCTAGCGCATCTTGGCGGAAAAAGGGAATATGCAAGTTTCTGCCGGCAACCCGCCGCCCACCCTCGCGGGAGTCTCAGGTCTCGCGAGGCACTGAATTGCTTTACGGCACTGCAGACCCACAAACAAATATTATTGAAAATGTTGACCTGAAATGATTATGATGATGATGATGATGATGATGATGATGATGTCAGGGGGTGGTAGCTCTATTCTTTGTTTGCAACTACGTGATCAAAATGACGTAAAAAGTGCTTATGTCACGTCATCTTGGTAGGAAAACACAAGCGATCAAAATGGCGTCTTCTAGCAGCGAACACAATAGTGCGTTACAAATGTCTGATTATTTCTCAAATTTAAGCGGTCCCGCCAGGGAAGATACCAGCAGAAAGTTAACCTGTTAGGTTTCGATCCCTACAAGCTGAAAAAGTCCGATTTTAGCGTAGATTACCCTGACATAGCGAACTACCTTGTGTATAGAACGTGTTGGGCAACCGGTGAGCAAACAATTGAGGTTAGATACGTGCTTTGCTATTGAATAACCTCCACTCTTATGTGACTGAAATACGTGTAGCGGGCGGAATGTTGTGATTGCTTTCCTACGAAGATGGCCGACTTCCGGTTTGGTTACGAATTTTAATTAGCTGTGACGTCAGTTGCAAACAAAGAATATGTAGACGTCAATCTGAGCACAGGTGTTTTGGCTAGAGAGCGGAAAGGGCAAACGATTTTCAACCGTATTACGAGATGAAGCTAGTTTTCTGTTTAAGATGAGTTTAATTTATTTTGCTGTTACGGTTACGCAATAAAATATCCCATTGTGACACTAAGAAAGGATGAAAGCGCGATTACGGATTGATTTACTGACCGCTCCTACAATAAGTTGAAAATCACCATCTGAACGCCAGAAAGGGCGCCAGTCAACGTGGAAATGAATGGACGAGACCGGAGCCAGTGTCTTTTTGATTGATTTGGACTGCTGCCAGAATCTGATTTCACCGGTACTGTGAGTAAACGAGCGGAGGCGCTGTTTTCTGAACACGGTTACGATCAAACATTAAAAGGTGACAAATGAAATGAAGAAAGTGTTTGATGAGCAGACAAATAAATCAATTAACCGCCAATAAATTACAAAATCACTGAAACTATAGGCTGCAGGACACTGTGGATCAACCACGCTGCACGGAAAGCGGTAAACTCTAAAGGCGACGTGAAGATATGACTGAAAATATCACGAGCGGATGGAAATAAAATGTAATATACGAAACGAAGTGCGGAGAGGCGCCTGAAAATAAAGTATACGCTCACGGAAATAAAGTAACTTAAAGGACCTATTAACGGACTGAAACCGAAATAAAGCATGGGGCCGTGCGCATGAAAGAGTAAAAATAAATAAATAACCGAAATACTAACGAATATTCAAACAAAAGCTGTCGGATTTACTTGGAAAAAATCTGAAAAAACAAATATTAAAGGCTGAGAAGAAAACTGAAACAATGACAGAAGGAACTGAATGTGGAGTCACTGAAGCCGGTTTTACTGAGATGGACGCTGCTCAACAAAGAAAAGCGTTCAAATCACTCAGCGCAACACGCAGAGGGAAACGCTCACACTGTACAGGGAAAACGAATGAAATAAAATCAATGATGAAAGAGGGTGCTGTTGTTGACAATATTAATGAAGGTGCAAATTAATTTCTGAGACTGCTGGATGAATTTAAAGGTGTCATGAATCTGTTCAGAAATTGATGCCTGAGGAAATGAGAATGAATGAAACTGGACAGGTATGAGCCAAAAATGGCTGATTATGATGGTTTCCTAACAGAGTTGGGTCAATGGATAAAAACGGACTTATAATGAAATACTATTGATCATGTTGACGAGAAATGATCATGAGGATGATGATGCAATGATGATGTCAGGGGGTGGTAACTCTATATGTAGACGTCAACTGAGCACAGGTGTTTTGGCTACAGAGTGGAAGGGCAAACGATTTTCAACCGTATTACGAGATGAAGCTAGTTTTCTGTTTAAGATGAGTTTAATTTATTTTGCTGTAACGGTTACGCAATAAAAGATCGTATTGTGACACTACGAAAGGAGGAATGCGCGTTGATTTACCGACCGCTCCTACACCTATTTCCTGGTTTGTGGCTCAATTGTTTTCTGAAACTGCAAAAGAGCACCAGGGAATGTTTGCGCCAGAACACGCCTCCTCCTTTCGCTGAACCGCCCCTTAGGGTCCAAGGATATCCCTAATTTAGCGACGAGTGTGTGTAACCTGGGTGTGTTACCTGGTTGTTCCCGGGGTGTGTTCCCTGGGTGTTCCCTGGGTGTGTTACCTTGTTCCTGGGGTGTGTTACCTTGTGCGTTCCCTGGGTGTGTTGCCGTGTGTGTTGCCTGGGTGTGTTACCTGGCTGTGTTACCTTTTGTGTTACCTTCTGTGTTCCCTGGGTGTGTTACCTTGTGTGTTTCCTGGGTGTGTTCCCTGGTTGTTCCCGGGGTGTGTTCCCTGGGTGTTCCCTGGGTGTGTTACCTTGTTCCTGGGGTGTGTTACCTTGTGTGTTCCCTGGGTGTGTTGCCGTGTGTGTTGCCTGGGTGTGTTACCTGGCTGTGTTACCTTTTGTGTTACCTTCTGTGTTCCCTGGGTGTGTTGCCTTGTGTGTTCCCTGAGTGTGTTACCTTGCGTGTTCCCTGAGTGTGTTACCTTGTGCCCGGGCTGTGTCCAGTGGAGGAGGGCCAGGAGGGGCTGACCCAGTTCCTGATGAACGAGGTGGTGAAGCTGCAGCACCAGACCCGAGCCAAGACCCTGCAGGAACTGGAGCTCAACCGCAAGAACTGCACCCTGGAGGACGAGCAGAAGAAGCTGCGGCTAGCCAACCAGGAGCTGCAGGCCTTCCAGCAGAGTAAGATCACAACCATCCCCACTATTACTATCACCATTGTATCCACTATCACTATCACATCCGCTATCACCAAAAATCCCCCAACAGGTTTTGCTCGCACAGATATTTGACTTGTAAATGAGATTGTACTGAAATGTCCGTCCTCTGGTTGAGTGTTTACGTTTAGGTTTCTCTTTCTAACGAGGTGCTTCGGCTCAATGAGACTCCCTCAACAGATAGACGTTCAGTCCTGATGAACACTACCTCCCAGTGAGTGTGCAGGCCGCCCTGGTGCTGTAGGCCCCGGCCCGCAGTGGGTTTGAATCTCACTTCCCCTTTGTTGCAGACGAGGTGTGAGAGAGAGAATGTGTGAAAGCGTTGTGTTGAAAGGACATCTCAGAGAGACTCGGCGTCTCTCTGTTTGATGGAGGTTTTCTGATAACAGAAGTCTTCTCACTGGTTATCTCTCATCACATATCCCTCAGACTCAGTGATAGTGCCGAGCCCAATTTCCTAGTTTGGAATTTCAAATCCAGGCTCCTCTGGGATGACAGCAGGGTGCTGTGTGTTGGGGTGACAGCAGGGGGCTGTGTGTTGGGGTGACAGCAGGGTGCTGTGTGTTGGGGTGACAGCAGGGGGCTCTGTGTTGGGGTGACAGCAGGGTGCTGTGTGTTGGGGTGACAGCAGGGTGGCTCTGTGTTGGGGTGACAGCAGGGTGCTGTGTGTTGGGGTGACAGCAGGGTGCTGTGTGTTGGGGTGACAGCAGGGTGCTGTGGTGTTTGGGGTGAACAGCCAGGTGCTCGCGCGTGACAGCAGGGGGCTCTGTGTTGGGGTGACAGCAGGGCAGGGTGCTGTGTGTGGGGTGAAGCAGGGTGCTGTGTGTTGGGGACGAGCAGCACAGGGGGCTGTGTGTTGGGGTGACAGCAGGGTGCTGTGTGTTGGGGTGACAGCAGGGTGCTGTGTGTTGGGGTGACAGCAGGGGGCTGTGTGTTGGGGTGACAGCAGGGTGCTGTGTGTTGGGGTGACAGCAGGGGGCTGTGTGTTGGGGTGACAGCAGGGTGCTGTGTGTTGGGGTGACAGCAGGGTGCTGTGTGTTGGGGTGACAGCAGGGTGCTGTGTGTTGGGGTGACAGCAGGGTGCTGTGTGTTGGGGTGACAGCAGGGTGCTGTGTGTTGGGGTGACAGCAGGGGGCTGTGTGTTGGGGTGACAGCAGGATGCTGTGTGTTGGGGTGACAGCAGGGTGCTGTGTGTTGGGGTGACAGCAGGGTGCTCTGTGTTGGGGTGACAGCAGGGTGCTGTAGTTGGTGACAGCAAAGGGAGGGGGCTGTGTGTTGGGGTGACAGCAGGATGCGTGTGTTGGGGTGGACGCAGGATGGACTGTGTGTTGGGGTGACAGCAGGTGCTGT
>OLKM01003243.1:0-40353 GCA_900291075.1 Melanogrammus aeglefinus | reverse complement strand
AGTGATGTTTATTTTTATGTGAATGGAAGAAATTTAAGGCAAAGTTAAAGTACGCAATTTACATGTTTCATTGATCTTTTGTCTTATCAACTTGGAGTGTGTTTAGAGGCTTTACATATTGTCAGCATTAAGGTGACCTCCAAGTTATTTGATTTATTCGCAATTTCACAGCTAAGTGATTTTTTACATTTATGCATTATTTTTCAAAAGTGAGTAAACTTAAATAATGTTTAAACACATGAGACAGAGCAAGACGTCAACAGTTCATAGCTTAGACTCCATAGATAAACTGAAGAGTATGCATTCTGAGCCTGCCGATGAAGAGGCAAAGCTAGACAAGTTCACGAATCAGAATCTACACAGAGAAAGGCATGAATGCAAGAGAAATGTAAAGGCACTTCAACAAAAATTTAACTACATTTTATGATGAATGGAAACACAAGCAAAATTAAGCCAAGTCCTTTCGCAATTAAAGGAGTGTCTATCTGAAGAGCTGCTCAGGATATCATTGGTGATATCGCAGACTTTCTGCAGTTGTCGGCTTAGTTATGTATATGAGCTGCGCAATGTGTCTCATCTCCGGATCAGACACGCGGCAAAAAAGTTGGATCGTGTGTAGAGTCTGCCACTTTTATGTAAGCAAGGCTCTCAAGCCGACTCGATGGCAGAACGCCAAGGAAGAGAAGGAAGTCAAATGGCCGGAGCAGCCCAAGAGAGAGCAGGCTCTCTCTTTGGACACAGCTCCTCTAAGTCAGTTCCTTCACCACTGAGTTAAAGGTCTCCATCCATAACTCCTCCAGGTCCTCGGCCAAGAAGCCTGTCGCAGAGGCTGCGCTGCAAGCCTAGTGTGTCTGAAAGTGTTAGAGAACAAGAAAGGAACAGCAGAAAATACAGCAATAGAAGAGAGTTCAGGAAGCTATCTGATGAACAGGCAGCAATTGTTAAGCGCAGTCTAGAGCGAGAGCAGAGGGAAGCTAAAATTCAAACTCAGCTAGAAGAGGAGCGATGGAGCTCTTCTAGAGAGTCTCAGGAGGAAAGAAGAGAAAAGTGAAGAAGTTGGAGGTCAGTTCAGAATCCTTATGCAGCCAGAGCCAGATTGCCAGCTGTGATATGATCACCAAGGACGCAGAAGAAGAGAATGGACACATTGGGACAGCAACTGTAAGCAGATAACCCACGTTATTCCACCTTCAAGTCGTATGTCCATGCAAAAGTCTCCCATACAGGTGTCGAGTACCGGCTCAAGATGAAAGTAACAGTAGAGCCTTCTCAAGGTGCAGATGGCTCTGAGCACGGTAACAGAGTTCCAATCCCTGAACCTTCAATATCAGCGGTATCCACTGATGTACATAACGACTGGAAACTTTCATTTCAAAACACTTATTGACACCACTAAGAACATCTTAATAAAGGAGAAAATATACTACCTCCGTGTCAGTACGTAAGTGGACTAGCTTAAGATAGCAATCGATGGCTATTTCCGTTACTAGATCCTGAGTCGGCCTACGCTCGTGCACGGAAGATTCCAGAAGAGCGATATGGAAATCCATTCACAGTTGCAAAGGTTTCACAAGACAAGCTACAAGCTATGGCAACGCAAATAGGATCTAAAGACAAACTTTAGAACTCAGAGAGTTTGTAGATTTTCTACGAAGTTGCGAGGCTGCCATGGTCCATATAAAAGCCCTGGACATATTGAATGACTAATGAAAACAGAAGAATTATTGTCAAAGTTTACCGGATTGGTGTAAACGCAGCATGAAAATGGAAGGTTGTTGATGAAGAGAGTATAGAAAACCAATTCCCTTCATTCTCAGTCCAGTTCGTAGAATATTTATCTACAAGGGAAGTTAACAAATCGCCTGTAGTAACCTTGTTACTGTCACTGGCAGTCACTGGAACTAGCTGAGCCTGAAAAGTCCCAAAGACAAAACAGTGTCAGAGCAAAGACACTGACCACAAGTTCCAATGAAAAGTTTGTCATGATGTCTTTTCTGTAAGAAGAACGGACATATTTTGCACAAATGCAGGAACTTCAGGGATAAACCAATTTCAGATTGTATTAAATTTATTCAAGCTGAAAAACTGCTTTGGTTGTCTGAAGTTAGATCAGCACTCAGAGCTGCAACAGTAGGAGTGTTTGTGACGTGTGCTCCAAGCAACATCCAACCTGTCTGCATGAGGAGCGATCTAAAGAGCAACAAACACACAACCATGCACTGAAAGAAATCCAAGTAAAGAAAAGCCCAGACCAAGTCAAGAGAGGAACAATGAAAGTACTCAATCAACACAACATCAAGGGGTATTCACAGCCGCTACTGCCAACAGAGTGCTATTTCATGAACCGAACATGCAAACAGCGGCAATAATTCCTATTTGGCTCTCAGCAACAACTCAACCAGCACGAGAAATCCTTGTATATGCTCTGTTGGATTCCCAAAGCTACACAACCATTGCCTTGAGTGAAGTAGTGGAAGCCTTGGAAGTAACCAAAGAACAAGTCAATCTGAAGCTTTCTACAATGAGCTCAAAAACAACATTAGTAAGCTCTCAAAAGTGAACGACCTACAAGTTCGAGGGTTATTCTCTGGTAAGAAGATTGCCCTACCACCAGTCTACACCTGGGAATTTATTCCACCCAACAGAACTCACATACCAACTGATAAAACCGCCAAGTCCTGGTCCCATTTAGAGCACCTTCAAGGAAAGATTGCACCTCTGCAAGACTGTGAAGTAGGTTTGCTTCCAAGGGAAGTTGTTCCTGGCAAGGATAACCATCCTTACGCACAGCGTACAGACCTTGGATGGAGCATTATTGGCCACGGGAATCTCTATGTAGACTACGTGACAACATTGGAGTGAGCCATCACATAATAG
The DNA here is from genome assembly GCA_900291075.1 of Melanogrammus aeglefinus. NCBI lineage: Eukaryota > Metazoa > Chordata > Actinopteri > Gadiformes > Gadidae > Melanogrammus > Melanogrammus aeglefinus. Next base: position 37,476 of record OLKM01003243.1, on the reverse strand, counting down.
TGAGAGAAGTAACACCAAGTTTGGAGCCCTCGGTCAACCTCCGAACTGAAGTGCATTATGTGAGCCGTAGCAAAGTCAAGGAAATTTCTCCTTCAGACATCATCAAAGTCTTAGAAACCGATTTCTCAGAGAGAACACAAGAAGAAGATCTCCAATTTCTGTCGAAGTTGAGCAAAACCATCACACAGAATGACACTGGTCATTATGAGATGCCATTGCCGTTCAAGATAGAACGTCCAAAGTTGCTAAACAACAAGTCATGTGCAGTCCACAGACTTAATTGTCTTGAGAGGAGACTGAAGAAAGATACTGCAGAGACTATGTTAACTTCATGGATGATGTCATTTCACGTGGTGACGCAGAGAAGGTCCCTTTGGAGAAATAGACAGTGATCAGGCTTGGTATATCCCACATCATGGGGTCTATCATCCGCATAAACCTGGAAAAATACGTGTAGTATTTGACTGCTCTGCCAAGTTTCAAGACACCTCTCTGAACGACCACCTTCTCAGGGCACCAAAGCGCCTGCAGAGCATGCTCCTTACACTTCGGAACTACTGCCTCACAGTGGTGTACAAGCCAGGCCCTGAAATGTACATAGTGACATGCTCAGCAGGGCCCCACAGAGAATGGACATTCAGTACAGACGTGAAATAGTCTGCAGCATGCAGCAGGAGCAGTATGACGCAGCAGCCATTCAGCAAGCAGACTACCTCAACATCACTTGCCAACGCCTCGCACAGATACGGGAACACACAGAGGAGGATGTGTGTCTTCAAACACTCAAGTCGGTCGTGCTGGGCGGATGGCCAGAACACAAAGAGGAGAGCCCCATGACCATCAGAGATTACTGGGCCATCAGAGATGAAATAAGCACGCAGGACGGTGTGCTTTTTAGGAGCCAGCGAGTCATCATTCCGAAATCTATGCGCCCCCAGATGCTGAGACGGATCCACAACAACCACGTGGGGGGTGAGGCTTGTTTCAGACAGGCCTACGATACTCTTTACTGGCCAAAAATGCAGGGAGAAATCAAGGACTATGTACAACAGTGTTAAGTGTGTAATGAGTATGCACACAAGCAACAGAAGGAGACTATGATGTCACACCCGCTCCCCACACGTCCCTTGCAGCTGGTGAGCGTGGATCTTTTCAGCTATGCTGAAATGGTGGATCACTATTCTGATTTCTGGGAGATTGATCTACTTCCAGACATGTCAGCTGGTACGGCCATCAGAAGGTGCAAGGCGCAGTTGGCACCTTCCTGTGGAGAGTTTCGGGCGTTTGCGAGGGAGTTGGGCTTCGAATATGTCATTTCCTCCCCAGACACCCAAAGGCTAATGGCAAGGCAGAGTCTGCAGTGAAGATTGCGAAGAGCCTATGCAGAAAAGCAGACCGTGCCGACGAGGACCTCTGGAAGGCTTTTCGGCCCTGGAGGAACACGTCCACTGAGAGCATGCGCTGCAGCCCAGCACAGCGACTGATGTCACGGAGGCTGAGAACTCTTCTCCCTGTGGCCGACCAGCTTCTAGAGCCTCAGGTCACCACTGGGGTAACAGACAAGCTGAGAGTAAGGCGTCAGGCAGCAAAGCTGACTTACAACAGATCTACGAGGGATCTCCCGGAGCTGAACGTCGGCCAGCCCATCAGGATGAAACCACTCCTGGGTGACAGGACGGGCCAATGGAGGAGAGGTGTTTGCTTGCCGCAGGTGGGACCGTGGTCCTATCTCGTCAACATGAAAGGAACCGCATAACGTCGCAACAGGATCGATCTCCGACCAGCAGAGGTTGCCCCTCCACAGCCAGCAGCTCACGAAGAACGGCAACCTGATCAGCCTGTGGAGGCGGGTGCAGCTGACGGGGGCCATGCAGGCGGGGACAATGCAGAGGAAGTCGTCAGCAGCCCTGCGACGTCTCCAAGGTTATCAGCCCCGAGGTCACCACCATCTCCCTCACGGGCTGTGTCCACACCATGCCGTGCGTTACAGTTGCCGGGGCTTCTCCCGGAGCGGGAGGCATATTAAGCCTCCGGACAGACTTGACCTTTAGGTCATACACTGAGCTGAGACTGACACATGCTTGCGTGTGCGCACACACACACACACACACACACACACACACACACACACACACACACACACACACACCCTACACACACACACACACACACACGAGGATGACATTTGTCGGGAATTCCCGCGGGTCACGTGAATCCCGTGGGATTCCCGCGGGATGGGAGTCAACGTTTTAATAATCACGTGATTGGGATGGGGACGGGAATAAAAATCACCGGGGGAGCGGGCAGGAGCGGAACGCCATTTAATATATGATGGTTTTCAGCCGTGTTAAACAACCAAAAGGACAGACGCGTCCATTTTTGTAGTCATCTTTCAGTGAGCGAAAACTATTTTGACTTGGCGTTCATGGCGAGTCAAAAGAACTACATATCCCACAGTGCTTTTGACTTCCGGCCGAGCCGGCCGCCAACCACCGGACGTTACGTGCGCGGGAGACAGAACAACAACAACAATGGAGGGAGGTGGAAGCGATGAAGTCGGGAAGCGGGACTTACAAACAAAAGTGAGGAATAATGATCCGTCGGTGAGGCTCCGTGAACTTATTTGGGAAGTCGCAAATATTTAAATGGATTCACGAGAGTTGAGTGTGACGGGGCCAACACTGTGTATGCTTCCTGTAAAATCCTGCCGCAAGTACTCGTCAAATATTCATGCGAGTCGAGAACGAGTGGTCTGAAGAGGCACACATGTAAAGCGAAGTCCGAGAACCAGTCAAAAATTACTTCGTTCGTGAAAAGAAAATTGCCTGTTGGTGTGAAAAATAAAAACGGGAGTGGGATGGGAGTGGGAGTAATTTTGAGTGGGAGCGGGATGGGATTGGGAGTCATTCTACAGGAGTGGGACGGGATGGGATTTATTTTTTTACTCTGGCCCGGGATTGGGACGGGATGGGATTTTTTCTCTGGGAGTGGGACGGGACGGGAGTGAAAATCCACTCCCGTGTCATGCTCTACACACGGGACAGTGGATTATTGTTTTTTTTTAAAAAAAGATGGCCACTTTGAATGTTCTTATTCAGTTGTTTTGTGCATCCTTTGATACTGCTAGTTTGTGGTTATAGTTCTGCAAAGGTCCTGGTTCATATTGACTTACTGTCTCGTCTTGATACACTATTTCTATTGCACTATTTTGATATGTGGATGAGCACTAATGTTCTAATGACTGATACTATCCATGTTATTGTTTGGTTTTGTGTTATACTAAAAGAAGGGAGATGTTGTAGGGTAGTGTTATGCAAGCCAACAGCTCCCTCTGGTGGGCTTGTGTGTGTATGGACTCGGGCAGTCAACAGGCAGTCCTGTTATGTGCCAGCTCATTAATAAACGTTATTAAGAGACATAGCCCGACTCCGTGTATTGTTCTATGCACCTTCACTTGCAACAACATGTTTGTTCCGTGCATTATTCATTTGCATTATTATGCATTATTCCTTTGCACAGCGTATGTATTTTCGATATTTGAAAAGAAGAGGAGAAAAGAGCAAGGAAGATTAGTATGCTAGGATCTCGGTTAGCAGGCATGTATCGCGCCAATTTTACAATAATCTTAAACGTTTCATTTACTCACACACCAGACCAAGCAACCACGCGTGACACCTCCGCCCAGGCCAGAGCCTTTTTGTTGCGATCTCTGAAATGAATAAGGCTCGGATCGTACAACACTGGGTACCCAGTTACTGCCGCGATTATTTTTTCAGTCTGCATTTTGTACAGTCAGTAGGAACCAAAAAAGTAGGTAGGAACCAAAGTGCTTGTGTTCGGTGTTCCCTGGGATCCACGCAAGCAAAGAGCGTCAGGCTTTAGCTGTGTTCGAAATCGTTCCCTATCACGGATATAGTGCACTATATAGGGTGCCCGCCATTTTGTAGTGGTGTTCGAATTCTCAGCGCTTAATTTCATTCACTATTTAGTGCACTTAAAATACCCAAAATTTGAGTGTACATACTATGTACCCTACATGTTACTCCCGTATACCACAATGCAATGCGGTTGTATTTTTCCGGAGGAGAAGAAGAAGCTGAATAACCGCAAAAACTAATACTTTTAATGATGGAGTCTCCGGCTTTCTTTTAGAATTGTCAACAATTTATTTGGGATTTAACATACAAAATTTAACATTCAACATCAATACAACCTCCAGCTTTCTTCGTGAGTGCCCGGTTTGTTTACATGATGTGGGCGCATCTGTCTGCGTCATATAAATACCTGGCGCATTTACTGACGCAAATGACATTTAGAAATGTTCAGCGTAGTGTCCAAATTTTCGTTTGTTCATTCCCTATGAAGTGCACTACAACATGAACACTATATAGGGAATAGTGAGTGAGTGTATAGGGAACGATTTCGAACACAGCTTGTGTCTCAATTCAGGGGACGCATCCTCCGAAGGACGCGGTCTAGGAAGCTGTGGCCTTCGTAGACCGTGAAGGCCGGACCGAAGGCCGAACAAACGTTTTTAAATGAGACGGTCTGCCCTACGGAGCATTTCAAGTTTGCGTAACAAGCCGTTAACACCCTTACCGTGATGACGCGCCGCTCCTGTCACCTAGCAACCCTGACAGCTGCGGTTCAAACCGGACGGCGGAGGAGAAATATGGAGCCGTTTTATGTAACCCATTCAGAGATGTCCACTTTCACTTAGATGTCCACTTCTTACTTTTATTTTATTGTATTTTATTTAGAATTTTCTATTTTTTATAATCTTATCTTCTATGCTTGTAGTTTCTATTTGTACATCTGATGTATCCTTCAAATCCGGGAAAAGAAGGCTGCATTTGTCGGCCGCATTGAAAGGAGCCTTCGAAACGGGACAGCCCTTGACGCGTCGCAGTGACGCAATCGCCCTTCGAATGCACCCTTCGAAGGATGCGTCCCCTGAATTGAGACACAGCCATATTCCGACTAGCTGTCAGTGTTTGGCCGCTGAAACGCGTCATAGTAATTGGCATAAAGTTCAGCCGTCTTCAACTTTTTTTGGACGCTCTGGTCGCTCACCTTTTGCCACTGGTAGCGTTTGACGCTTGTGTTGCTTTGGTCGCTCTTGCCCATAGCAAGTGAATGACTTCCAGTGATTTGGCAGCTCAATTCGCTTTTGGTGTGAACGCACAGTTAAAGTACATGACATTTAGTGTACTTAAGTATCAAAAGTAATTGTCTGATATAAAATGTACTTAAGTATTAAAAAGTAAAAGAAAAGCTATTTAAAAAAAGTGAGTTAGATGGTTAAAATTTTGATTTTATTGTGGCTTCCTTACAGTGAAAGTATAATATCCAGGCACAGGAGAAAGAGGCTTGAACTTTTTCAAGATCAAAAATTTAACTTCTGCAATTCATCAATGGTGACTAGCACTCTCTCTCAACCTCCCTGTGTGTTATATGGACAAACTGCACGTCTTTCAAATGGCATGAAGTTATTAAATTAAACTGAAAAGGTGTCTGTTCAACTTCAGAAGAAGTTGGTTTTCAAAGTTGCGAGAATTGAGTTTCGCTCTTCTTGGACTGAAGACAAGTCCTGCGATGCCGACAATTGCTCCATTAATAATTTATTCAGTGTTTCATGTATTTATGCCCATTATTCTTTTTCTAATGACCAAACTTATGACTATCTTGTGTTTTTGTGGCTCGGCATCAGCAGCATTACTTGCTTCAACTACGAGCGTGTAGTAGGCAAAAAGCGCGGCTCCTTTAAATGGAAAAGCAAAATCGCAGGAGTGATATCAGCTGTAAATATTTTGAACAGTGCTGGGTTTTGAGCCATTCGGGGATTTTGCATATTTTACAGCTTTTGGTGTGAACGTACAGTTACAGTCAACGAAGATAATGTCTTAAAAATATTAAATTTAATGAAGTCACAATGGATATGTAATTGAGTAAAGAGTAGAATTCTAAATCAAATATTTACTCGAGTAAGAGCAAAATTACAGACTTTAAAAAGGAACGTGAAAAGTACTCGTTACCCGAAAAATTTACTTTTTTACTCAATTACTCAATACCACAGGAAGATAATACAAGTCACTGCAATCTCTTTTCCTGATCAAATATGTAGGGGGTTGTGTCGCTTGCCAAAGTTGTCATTTGACATCACTTGGCTAAATTTTAGACTATAAGAACCAGTGATTACAATCACTGGTTATATTTCAGCGTCTTCCCCTTCATGAGTCAAGCTGTTTCACACATGCACAGTAATATTTATTCAGCATTAATTAACTAACAGCAAATTAATAATTAATGAAGTATTTTGCAACCACTTTGATGTAAATCCTCCTCATCAGAACGCAGAGTCTCATTTAGATTGTGCAAAATATCACAGGCGACGCTGCACCCCATTGGAACTCACAGAAGAAAGGCTTGATGCAGGTGATGCTGTCTATGGTGATGTTCTGAACCTCTGAGGGCTCGTGGCTCTTCTCCAGCAGGTCCCACACCTCCATGCTGCCATCTGCCCGGCCGATGAAGAGCACGGCCGGCCGCGTCAGGGACCAGTAGCCCACTGTGTATTTTGTCTCAGAGCACGGAGACTGCATGAGTGCACCTTCCTGTGGATGCATGTCAAAATATGCCTCACAGCAGTCAGAAGCATAACATCTGCTCATTTGATAGCATCAACTACAGAAATCCTCAAAGAAATTAAATTAAATACGATTGTATTAATATAGCCCTTAATCACAGGTACTGTCTCAAATGGCTTACCAGGATGTATATTTATGACACCCCACTGACCCTAGAAGGGCGAGAGAAATCTCCCTCAATTAACTTATTTACCACTGATTGTGTAATTTAGGGTTATCGGTGTGTGCAATAAATCTGCAAATTTACTTTATTTACTATTTAGTAATACTATAAAGTTACCAATAACCGTTTAAGTGTTTGAATTGAAACTGGGAATTTGGTTCATTTGGTACACTTTAATGATAAATCCTAAAAAGTGAATGTTAAGAAAACGACTTGTATTTATAGGCGGTTGAATGTTGTAAGAAGTTTTGCTCTGGTTACCATGACTCCATCCTTCCATAGAGCGAAGGTCCAACCCCCCACAGTGAGAATAATATCTTTGAAGAAGGGAGACCGCTGCACTGTGTTTATCAAGCCGTCATGGGCTATGACATATGTCAATGGTTTGCAACCTGAATACAGAGACAGACAAATCGACAACACAAATAGGAAAAAGGGCAAAGACAGACAGACAGATAAGGTTATATTTGGCTAAATATAAACAGTGTTAAATGTATGAGAAAGTGAGAGGGCATAAAAAAAATAAAGCTTGCATGTCTCTGCTAGTCAGATCTTGTGAATGCATAGATCTATGCTAGTCAGCTCTAATGAATACATGAATCCATGCTATTCAGCTCTAATCAATGCATTAATAAATTTTAGTGAGCTCTAATTAATGCATTTATCTAGGCAGGTCAGCTCTTATGAATGCATTTATCTATGCTCATCTCATGTCTGCCAGACAAGTTATCAAATTATTATTATTATTATTATTATTATTATTATTATTATTATTATTATTATTATTATTATTTTCCCTTACATACACTTGTGGCAGACACACAGCAAGAGTCACAAGGATTTTACCTATTTTCTCTTGAAAAATACTCTTATAAGCTTAGAAAAAATGGCAATTCAGCAAAGTGACCCAAATATCTCACTTTCCAAGCCAAGAGGATATTGTTAATGACGGTCCTATCATTTTAAAAGATGGCTTTAAGGGCCATTTTCATTATTATAAAAATTCCCTGTCGATGCCTAGAGACGACTACAGTGGCTAACCTAAACAAATCCTTCCCGGGGGGAGAAAATTAAAAGAAAGAAACTGTTACACTGATTAAATAGATCCTTTAAGCCCCGGACCAGCGCTCTGATCTGGGTGTTAAAGGATCTATTTACTGTAGACAATGGATTAGCGTTCTCGTCACGCCCCCCGTCAGTACCCAGGCTCACCTGGGGAAGCCAATGATCCATCCAGCAGACTAAATTCTACAAGACGACGCCAAGCCAGAGAATCCTTGTCGCTATCCTAAAGCCGAAAGCAGCAATAACGACCCGCCTCAAGAGCACCTAGCAGTTGGACCTGCTCTCCGGATACTACAACTCAACGTTGTAGTATCCGAAAGATGCGCTGGAATTTCCGCAAAGCCAACTGGAAGAAACACTAACACCAGAGTGTTGTTGCCATCCCACTCCACACCATCACTGTAGACGAAGCATACAACCGTTTCTGCAGCGCCATCTATAAAGCCGCCCACAAAGCGATACCAAGAGGCTATCACCCCCTCCACATCCCATGCCTGGATGGAGAAAGCGTTGCCCTCATACAAACCTACGAAACAATAGGGGACCCTGAGATAGCAGAACATCTCATTGAATCACATCTTCAGCTCGGCAAAGAAAATGGGAGGAGACAGTAGCAGAGCTAAACTTCACCCACTCTAGCAGAAAATGCTGGAGCCTCATCCGCCGCCTAGGAGCCGCACAGAAACCCCCTACCCAAAGCCGACCATCTGTCACACCAAACCAGGTTGCATCCCACCTACTCAATATTGCAAAAGCAGCAAAAGACAAGTCCAGAAGAGGTGTCGCAACAGAGCTAAGGACACTCTGACGAACAACTGGAAAGGAAAGAAACTCTGAGCCCTTCAAGGTGGCTGAGCTGGTGAAGGTCCTGCAGGGTCTGAAATGTGGAAAGGCATCAGGTTGTGATAACATCTCTCCAGAGTTCCTGAAACACCTGGGCCCCCGAGCTATAACCGGGCTGACCCAGCTCCACACAAGGGTCAAACAGACTAACTCCACCCTAAAGATATGGCGGACATCAAAAGTCATTGCTATACCCAAAACCTGGCAAAGATGAAAAACGACCAGCAAGCTACTGCTCCATCTCTCTACTCTGCGTCCCACTCAAAATCCTAGAACGCCTTTTACTACAACGTATATCTCCAGGAGTAGAAGAGATTCTCTGTGTGGATCAGGCAGGCTTCCGCAAGGACTGCAGCACAGGAGAACAAGTACTGGCCCCAACAACCCACACAAAAAACTGAAGACCAGGGCAGTGTTCCTTGCCCTCACCGCAGCATATGACACTGTGTGGCACAAAGAAAATCATCAGAAATCATCCAATCTCTGCTCTCCAACCGCAGGTTCAGAGTTCACCTTGGACAGAGTGCATGGAGAACGCAGAAGAATGGGCTCCCGCAAGGGTCAGTCTTAGCCCCAACCCTGTTCAACCTCTACACAATTGACCTACCCACCACCAAATCCCGCAATCTGTTTGACCTTCCAAGCACCAGAAAAAACGGTCTCCAGTGTGTTCCACCTCCATAATGCAGAAGCCACAAGAGAAACCCAACATCTATCTGAACAGGACCAAACTGAAGTATGCCCCCACTCCAACCTACCTCGGAGGGACTATTCTGCCCCTGGCATTGAAAGTGTTTTATGTCGGCGCTGTTGTGGCATAGGTGCCTGTACCTTTAAGAGGGAATGCTCTAAGGGAGGGGCTGTTAGTCAGGTGACCGGAAGTCACAAGCACGTTATTCACATAGAGAGCATGCAGGACAGCTTGATCAACTCTTCCATTAGGATGCAGTTCTACATCTTCTTGTTTGTTAAAGCAACGTCTGTAAGTATTATCTTTATTTTCCATGTGTTGAATTATAGATACTTATACTTATTTATGCTTGCGTTTAGCTTTATTAATACTTACCTTATGTTTGTATTGTGTTTACAGTTTCACGAAATTACCATTAAACTACATGAGTAATCCTCAACACGCTGTGGAGTTTTTTGGGAAACATTAACTGAGTGGATAGTTAGCTTGCTTGGCTAGCGAGCCCATTACAGGGACCATTGACAGGACCATATCCTTCAAAGAACACCTCAAAAGGACAGCAGCCGCGAGAACCGGCCTCCTCTCCCCAGTATTCTTCTGGTGAACGTCCAGTCACTGGACAACAAGCTGGATGAACTCCGGAGCAGGATGGCGTTTCAACGGGACATAAAGAACTGTAACTTTATGGTTTTCTTGGAGGCTTGGCTCGAGCTTTCATTGTGGCCGGGGATTTTAATAAAGCCAACTTGAGGAAAGTCCTGCCGAGATACCGCCAGCATATCAGCTTTCCTACACGAGGCGGAAACACGTCAGTACTGCTTCTGCCTTCCTATAGGCAGAGAGTCAAACGTGACGGGCCGGTGGCGCAGACCATTCAGCATTGGTCCGACCAATCAGACTCTGCATTACGGGACTGTTTCAGCACTACAGAGTGGGAGGCGTTTAAGGACGATAATTTAAACACACACACGGACTCTGTGATTTGCTACATTGGCAAATGCATTGATGACGTCGCGCCGCGGATTACTGTATGAACATTTCCCAATCAGAAGCCCTGGGTTAATGGAGAAGTTCGAGCCAAACTTAAGGTACGGACTGCCGCCTACAACTCAGGTGATTTGGAGGAGTACAGCAAGTCCAGGTATGCGCTCCGGAGAGCTATTAACAGTGCGAGGACACAATACAAGGACAGAATGGAGTCTAACTCAAGACACATGTGGACCAGACAATTACAGACTAATGGGACAATGAGTGTGACTGAGGAAGTGTCTCCATCTCTTCCAGATGACCTTAACAACTACTTTGCACGTTTTGAGACCTACTCTCCGGCTGAGGAAGTACAGATGGACCAGGACCCCTGCACACTAGCAATAACAAGGGCAGATGTGTGCAAATCCTTCAAAAGGATAATCCACACATGGCCCTGGTCCTGTTGGCATCCCTGGCCGGGCTCTCAGGGTGTGTGCAGATCAGCTGGCAGGTGTGTTTACAGACATTTTCAACAAGTCACTGCTCCAGTCTGTGGTCCCCACATGTCTCAGAAAATCCACCATCATTCTCATCCCAAACAAGTCAAAAGCATCCTGCCTCAACGTTTACCGCCCAGTTTTGGAGTTTGCATACAGGGCAAACCGGTCCACAGAGGACGCTATCGCCCTCCCCCTCCACACTGCCCTCTCCAGCCTGGACCAGAGGAACACATATGTGAGAAGGCTGTTCATTGACTACAGTTCAGTATTCAACACCATTGTCTCCTCCAAGCTCGCTGTGAAGCTCAGGGACCTCGGGCTCAACACCACACTTTGTGACTAGATCCTGAGCTTCCTGACGGGCAGACCCCAGCGCGGATAGGAAACGCCATATCATCCACCCTGACATTCAACATCGCCGCACCCCAGGGCCCTCCTCTTCTCCCTGTTCACACATGACTGCGTGACCACACACAGCTCCAACGTCATCATCAAGTTTGCTGACGACACGACGGTCATCGGCCTGATCACCGACGGCGACGAGATGGCGTACAGAGAGGTGAGAGCCCTGACATCTTGGTGCCAGGACAACAACCTCCAGCTCAACCTCAGCAAAACTAAGGAAATGATGGTGGACTAGAGGAAGCGACAGGGAACTGAGCACGCCCCCATCACCATCAATGGGACGACGGTAGAGAGAGTCAGCAGCCTCAAGTTCCTCGGGGTCCACATCTGTGAGGACCTGACCTGGACTCACCACACCGACGCCATCACAAAGACGACAAGACAGCGGCACTTTGACCTCCGCAGGCTGCAGAGGTTCAACATGGACTCCTGGATACTCTGCAACTTCTACAGGTGCACCATAGAGAGTATCCTGACCTGCTGCATCATCGCCTGGTACGGCAGTTGGTCCGCCGTCAACCATAAGACATTACAGAGGGTGGTGAAAGCTGGCCATCACATTACCAGGACGGAACTGCCATCCATGGACGACCTCTACACTCAGCGCTGCAGGAAGAAGACTAACCAGATTATTAAAGACCCTCATCACCCCAGTAACAAACTGTTCCAGCTGCTCCCGTCTGGTACGCTACCGCAGCATCCGGTCTCGCACCACCAGACTCAGGGACAGTTTCGTCCCACGGGCCATAAGACTACTGAACTCCTGGGCTACTTAGCTCACCACTATGACACTTTATAACTTGCCACTTTATAACTTGCCACTTTATACCAGTTGACATCTGGATAAACACATCTGTTTACATTTACTTGTGTTCCTCTAATACACTTGCTTTTTATTATTATTACTATATTTAATTTTATTTTTTTTATTATTTAAGTCCCAGCTTTCCTTCTTGTGTCTCTTATACTTTTACTTTCTCTTATATTGCACTGTTGGAGGAGCCCAAGAATTTCCTTGCCAGCGACTCTGCTCTGTAATTGTTGTGCATATGACTATAAAACCATCCTGAATCTTGTATCTTAAGCTAAGGTGAAGTCCAGAAACAATCTCCTCAGCTTGCTGGCTCAAAGTGGGGGGCAGCAGCCCCCACTCTGCATACTTCAGCAATAGCCCTTGCATTTTCTGTAGCTGAATATTGTGCCCCTGTTTGGTCCAGGTCATCCCATAAACACCATGTGGACACCCAATTGAACTCAACAATGAGGCCATTACATGAACAATCCGCTCAACACCACTCCTCTGGCTCCCTGTCCTAGCCAACATAGCTCTTCCACACATCCGGCGAGTAGTCCTCACTCAAAGGATGCTCCAAAGACCAAAGACTCCCCTCACCTTCCAATTCACACATTTTCAACCCACCCACTGCTCGACTTCCATCTATGACCAATTTGGAAGAACCCACCACCAGCTGATCTCACCATCCAATCACTTTGAAAAAAGGAATGGAAATCCAAGGACGTCTCAAATAAACATCTAGTGTCAGACCCCACCCTACCGGTCCCTGGCATCAATCTACCAAGGAAGCAGTGGACGACACTAGATTCAGAACTGGACATGGCCCCTGCTTGGCCAGCCTTCACAAATGGGGCAGCAGCCCAACCCCACAGTGTGCTTGTTGAGAGCAGCAAACAATGCCTCACATCATTGAAGCATGCCCTCTACAAAGACTTAAAGGAGGACTTGTCACCCTTCATACAGCAGATCAAGAGGCAACTGTGTGGCTAAAGGACTTTGCATTGGCTAAATAAATAGATCCTTTCACATTTTCATAGGACTTTAGTTGTTAGGCCCTCAAGCAGCCGGACTCCATGTTGTTGTTTCACACTGTTGAGCTATTACCAATCAGCACTGAATTGCAAAACAAATGTGATGGATGGATAAGCAACAGTGCTCCACACTACTGACTGAACAGCCTCCCAGAGTCATTATCTTTCTCCAGCTTCCAGTCAGTGTGGATCAGCTCCCCGTCCTGGATAGAGAAAAACATTAACAGTGACGTTGGTCAATTGTGTCATCACAAATGTATTTAATATTAAAAATTATTTATAAAATGTATTTTTAATCTCAATGGTTTTTATAATTTATAATTTGTGGGGTTTTGGTTACTAACACATTAGTAAACTCATGTATTCTGTAAATATACAGCATCCGTTGCAACTGCATATTGCTGTCTTTACAACCCGATCAAGCTATCTGTGCTCATGCTCACGAAATGAATCAATTTAATTCTGTCCCAGAGCATGATTGTCCGACTTTTTTGTGCTACGCAGAAAGCTTCGTGGTCACGTAAGCATCATGATCTCATTGCGGCCCGACACAGTGCAGCCTGCTAATAAATCCAATGAAAAAGAAGAATGTGACACAATAAACAAAGAGCAACAGTGTAGGACTTCCAGGAAGGACGGCAAACTTTTGCACAACATTTCCTTCAATAAACGTACTATCAATTGTGTACTTATCGGGGCTGATTTCCGAGTACTTAACGATTTAATAGCCTTCATTATTTCCTGTTGTGAAAACGCCAAATATCAGAAGGCCAAATTCCGAGATAAATGATTGTATGTAAGACGCTAATACGTACACAACGTTATCCAGCCTTGCCAATGACTTATCCAACCTAGGGTCAAAACACAGATTAAAATGTCCTCCCATGATGAGCATGTGGGAATTTTGATCTGGAAGTGAGTGAAGGAGTTTTGACGTCGCCAGAGTTAGGAGCATATACAGTATGTTAGCAAGTATGACCGTGATGTTATATAGATGACCTAAAACTATAATGAAGCGTCCATTTGAATCTATTACAGAATCTAAGAGGGTGAAAGATACATTTTTTTTTATCTAAATGTTTTGAACTTGGTGATTCAGGCCTTTGACATTCCAAATGACCAATTTTAGATGATCATTCATTCAACATGCTATGTGCTGATATTTTTTCACATCAGATAAATTAGAACAATAAGAGTATAATACACATTCTGAGGAAATATTTAAATAGTTAGAATTAACAGCCTTTTGGCTATGAGTGCCAGAAAAAAAAACAACACTTCCCATCCCCTAACGTGACACCAGCTGTTAGAACTAACAATTACCCTTCCCTGACTATCTTATAAACTTCCACTTACTACTCCTATATATCTAAGCAAACCTCTTTCCCGCTTATGATTGATAAAAGAGTCTCCCCACCTGAACAGGGTATTAAATGTAAGTTTACACAAATTTGTAAGTAGCCATTGTGACCTTTTAATTTATATATTATGTAACCTTTCTAAACCAAAAACAGCAATCAGACTTAAAACAACAATAGGCCTAATTGTTATAGTGGTACTGGAAAATAAAAACAATGTAACAGTTTAAGTATGCAAACATACACACACAAACTATAATTATATGTTCTTCGTGTAGGCCTACTGGGTGCTCAAATTAGTAGCATTAGGTGCAATGAAAACAGCATGATTTCAGCATTGAACTTGAAGTAATAACCGCAGAAACCTACCATGCGAACATAAACCAACCTGTAGTTTGTAAACACTGTACATCAACAGGACCTGTAAGCACGCTTTATGATGAGGCATGAAACGTCCGGATAAATATTTCCGCTTCTCCCAAACACAAGAGCCATCTGTCTGCGTGACGCAGAGTCTAGCTGGGACTGAAGAGACGGCTTCAGTCCCTTGTTGTAAAGAGATGCCATGACGGTTTTGTATTCCTTCCACTGCTTTACAACGTCTTCTAAGGACACCAGTCTGTTGTGTTGACCAGCCACAGTCTCCTGGAGCCCGTCCATTTTCTCGTTCAGTTCTTTAAATTATGCGTTAAGCTTGCGGTGCATCGCAGATCAGTGTTCGGCTAGTGACTGGTAAATTGGTTTTGCAAGCAGCCACTTTTTTTGTCTGGTGCACCTTAGAATATCTATTTCCAACCGGCGGAACCTATTTACAACAAAAACAACCCAATTAACGGCAACTAAGCTGCCACCCTTTCACTTATTGAAATGAGTGAGCTGTGGTTTGGAGCAGAGCTATTGTTTGGAGTAAAAACCGGCTATATTATTTATCTTTAAATTAGTAAATGACTCAAGTGCCCAATTAAGGTGGTACATCTTCATCAAGGTTTGTGTAAATTACCCTCCTAAACTGTTTGCAACGTGAACGGTGCTTACATTATGAACATTAATGTTCCTTATCACAGCGTCCTGCTGTGATGGAAACTAGAATCAATATATTTGGGGGTTGTTTAGAATATTGTTTTACTTCAACATGTTCATGTATTAAATAGAGGATATATACTTGCATGTTACAGAAATAATGGCTGTAGGTTGTAAACAAGTGCATATGGATATATACACGATAAATGCATTGAAATACATTTTGTTCTGTGTAGCACAAAAAGTCTGAGAACAACTCCTATTCAAAATGGATGGGTTTACATTTCGTTCTGTGTATCAGCAAAAAGTCGGACAATCTTGCTCTGGGATACGACTCAATAGATTACTTTTTATGAGCATGAGCACGAAATCGTGTAATACCGGGTTGGTCTTTATTTTACTGTGATCTTATTGCAATCTTTATATTTTTTTAATTGATTAAACTTTCATGTGTTAAAGGGTCCCTAGAGCATTCCAAACTTTTTCAATGTCATGACTTGTATGATGAATATCTATGGCATTGATAGAGATAACATTTGCTAGACTCGCTAGACTTCTAGCTTACACATTGCTTAAGCAATCAAGTTATCAAGGTGTAACATTGAGCCCCTTCCAGTTAGAGAAGGGAGACTTTTTAGAATAAAAAAAACTTAATTACAGTGTTATGTCCATTCTAACTGCATGTGCAACTGTGTGACACAAATTAGGGGCCACTTGCGTAGCGCGGCAGGCATTTTTGGGAGTGACAAAGATTAATGTAAACAAAGGGTGAGGTTCAGCATTTTTTTTTGCAGCATCTATAATTTATAAAGGATTTGATTTTATTGATTACATTATTGAAATCATTTTCAACTAGCATTGACTTCTGATATGTCTAGGATATTTTAATCTACAAGCTAGTTGAAAAGTATCAATTTTAGGTTGGTTTCTTATAGTTAATACAAACACAAAATCCTTTGGGAAAATATAAATATACCTCAGGTACACCTTACCTCTGTGCCGACATAGAACTTGGTGTTGAAGTCTTCCAGAGGTTTGGGGTTCTTTGCTGAAGTCACTCGGAGGTCACTGTAATCCAGGGGGGTCTCGCCTCTTTCTACAGGCAAGAGTGCATTGGACACCAGGTTGGGGTGGAGAACACAGAGCAGGGAATAGGGAAAAGGGCACATTCATTCATTCAAGTCTTAAAAATATATATGTCAGGAATGTGCATAGTTTTTTTAAATGACTAAGTGGGTCAAATGTGTAATCTGAATTTGAACCAATTAAAAAAAGGTCCTGAAAGGTCCTGTATTTCAGGCATGGGGCATAAGAATCTTTGACTCTCATGCAAAGTACACACACAGTTTGCTCCTCTTCAATATAATAGGTAGGAGCTGGCTGGGTGAAGTTCCTGAATAAACATTATTAAACATAAACATTATTTCATTCATGGGCATCTTTCCAAAAATAAAGGTTAATAAAGGATAAAGGACTCAAAATACCCTTCATCCCCACTCATCATGGGTTACGAATCTCAACAAGTTGAGAATCTAGGGCTGCACGATACATTGAAAGTTTATCGTCATCGCACTATCAACGCTTGCGATTGACATACTGCAAAGATTACTTAAACGTCAATAAAATGTAGTCTACGCGCCGTGCATTCACACTCCGCATGTCAACATATTTGGCCAATCAGATCCGAGGAGCCCTCCCCCTACCCAAGTTAGCACATGGTGTTTTAAGTGTGGAGAGGAGAGAGTGGAGGAAGCAGGACAGCTTTCTCATGATGGCTTCAGTGAGTCGAGCGAGACAAACTTGGTTACTTGAAGGAAAAGCACTTCTGTTATTTGGAAATATTTCGGTTTCATGAAGGACATGTTACAAACACAGGTACTTTGTAACTGTGCGTTCACACCAAAAACTGTAAAGCGCTTTGAGCGACAAACGCCCATTCACTTTCTATTAGAAATAAAAGCGATAAAATGCTTGAGCGATAACTTTAAAGCTGTAAAGCTGTAAATGAGAGTTGAAAGCAGCTCAACTCTATGCAAATGAGCTAGTAGCGTTTTGGCTGTAAATGACCGCCAGTCAATCGGAATGTATATGTCTCTCGCCGGCGTGGGTCCCAGTAAACATATGCGAGAACTTTAGTTCCTTCCACACATTTGTTCCTTCATCATGGTGCGTGAGAGAATAATTGCGGCAATTGCAGGGCATCGTATTTGTCCACGATTGCATAGCCAACATGGTCTTATTATAGCCCGATCATTAACTAAAAAACACATAGAAAGAATAAAGCATTCAGCATATGATTTCAACAATGTATGAGGGCATACGCTATCCGCATTACGCAAAAGGGATGGTCGCACAGTGGAATGCTGATGGGAACCAGCGGACGAGCGTTGGGTGGAGATGTGCGCGCATTTCAGAAGCAGGGAGATACCGCACAAAAGATATTTCTAATTTGTCAGTTTGCCGTGTATCTGGCTGGCACAAATGCTCCCGTTGAGCGGATCTTTTCCAGAATAAACAATACACAGAAAATTAATATTTTGGACAGCGTTGCGTTATGTGCTATTCGGTTTTGCATCTTTTGCAGCTTTTGGTGTGAACATACAGTAAGACATGTCGCAAAGCGCCACAAAGATCGAGGCCATCACACGTTTTTTGGCGTAGGGATGATTCAAGTTGACTACTATGCAAGTACAACAGACCTTTAGTCAAGTCGTACAACAGAACCCTACAGGCGTTTCACCGTGCATTTCCTCACTGAAGATTTCAAACTGAAAACACGGTGTCAGGAGACTGTATACTTCCCAGAATCGCACACCGGTAAAAATATAGCTATTGGATTGCGTGTTAGCCAGATTGAATTAACATGAAGACCAGCAAGTGTTTATGACCACAGTTATACTAATAAACTAATAATAAACCCAAAATGTGGTACTGCACCCAAAGGTGACTCTATTTAAAAAGATTATGAACTAGCCTTATATCTCCTTATGAGATTGACCTGAACTCAAAATTCTTTCATCACATCAATCTCTGAAATCAGATGCATCTTTTTCACCCTGGTCTTCTGCTGTTTACTTTTCCCACAATTTCATAGAAAAGCCAAAAGTCCACAGTCAACGGATTTTGCCTACATGCCCATTTTGTTATTGTATAACTACCATACGGCTATCATTAGGTGGATACCATTAACAGTGCAAATTTTCAGATCTGTACTCTTTTAAGAAAGCCCTTAATTCCCTTGTGAAATGTGTGCTTGGAGTTTTCTTGCTATTGTGTGATTATCAATCGACAATTTCACTATGTAAATGAGGCTTCATGCAGTTCAGGAACGTCAGTGGCTCAACAGGATAATGCCGTGTGCTGGGGATCCTTAGGTTGAGAGTTTGAATCCTGATTAGAGCATTTTGGACAAGCTGAAGCTGACATTCTGTCATTGCCACTCATTTAATGGCGCGTTTCCACTGCAGGGTGCGGTACGGTTCGGTTCGCAAAGGTGCGGTACGGATTGCATTTTCACCACCAAAAGCGGGCGTGACCTGGACTGAGCCGTACACGTTTTGCCCTCGTCTTCAGTACTCCTCCGTTGGGGTACTGAGACGCCTGAAAGGGTGCTGAAAATTTGAGCACCCTTTCAGGTGTGCTCAAATACACACCCCCTCCGTTGATTGGTCGACAGAATCGTCAATTCCGGGCGACTTGGGGATAAAAACCAACAAACAGTAGCCTCAAGGTATTATTATTTATAACTTTCGTCAAACAAAGCTTGCATTCGGAAGTTCATTAGCTGCCATATGAAAAGCATAAAGGCCAGGAACTGTTGCTGGACGACTTCCATGGTAGCTCTTGGTTTAATGTGTCGCGTTCAACTTTTCCATTGTTTTTATTGAGCAGGATACACTGTGTCGCACTGCTATGTCACGATGTTTACGTAGCTGCCGCGGCGATCGACATCCGGCCTACCATAAAGGGTACTGTCGGCGGTGGAAACGCGACCTCGGAACTGAGCTGGGCTATACTGCCCCCTCCCTACCGGACTGAGGCGAACCGAACCCTACCGCACCCTGCAGTGGAAACGCGGCATAAAGGCTTGATTCCACCAGACGCGTTACGGCAGCGTTACGGCTGCGGCACGTCTTGGCCGCGGTCACCGCAGCAGATAGCTTCCACTCTAATCAATGAGACCATTTCCACCGGGTGCGGCTGTGGAACGTCTCAGCAGCGTCCCAGGAGTGTCTCGCCGCGCCGCAGCGCTTTCATTCTGTAGCATTCTATTTTTGACGCAAGCCGTTGCTGAACCGCGTCAATTTCAACAGAGCAGATCGAGCCGGGCAGGAAGTGAAAAAGTAAAAGCCATAGAGCATCCGGTCAATTTTCAAAATAAACACAATACTCAACTCATGTAGCCTATCACAACTTCAACATTATTACGTCATGACCGGTGACCCCAGGTCAGCAGTCAATCAATCAAAGGGTCTCAGAGGGTCGGCAACATGGATGACGAGAGACTCATTGTCAAAGTTCAGCAACATGAAGTCATTTATGTACCAAATCATCCTTTTTATAAGGACAAAGGCCGGAAGGACAAAGCATGGCATGTAATTGCAGTCGTTTTGGGAGTGTGAGGTGAGTACATTAGGTTTAGGATTATCGCGTGATCTCTTGATCTCGCTTGAATACGGCTGGCTCAGAAGGCAGCGCTGCGCTGCCGTAATGCGCCCGGTGGAAATGCACGCAGGGCAGAAGTCGCAGCCGTTCCGCGGCCCAGCCGTGCCGCAGCCGTAACGCGTCCGGTGGAATCCCGGTGTAAGAAACACAATTGAACAGCACCTGAAATACATCAGGCAATCAACATTCCGGCTCATTAGTTTCCAAAGATCCGTCTGCCAGGACACAGTACGGCATTAAGGGGAACATCTCCGTTAACCATTTTTCCTTCATAATTAACTCTGTCATATTATATTTCTTCCATTAGTGTTCTTGACTACACATGTTTAATTTTCCCAGAATTTCAAAGATTTTTCAGGTATATGCTTTGAAAAAAGCCCTTATATCACTTGAGAAATGTGTGCTTTGAGTTTTCTGGATGTTGTGTGCTTATCAATAGACATTTTGACCATGTGAATGAGGCTGCAGTTCAGGTTTATAAGTGGAACATCTTCCTTAAATATGACAATTATATGTTATATTTATATATCTTCCATTAGTGTGTTCTTGACTTAATTTTGCTCGGACCCCGTTAACCACCACTTGCGGTTATATTTATTATTGCAATTGTTAATATTGCAGTTATTTTTCTTAGTTGTATGTTTGAAATGATACATGTCTGCCTTATATTTAATCTTCTGCCTTCTCCTCAAAAAATACTTTTAGAGATAATCATTGCATTGCTCGAGCAACTGGACTTTGCCAAAAGTTGGTGGGACATTATTCCCATAGCTGGAAAACAGAAAATGGCACTAAAAGAAGCGTGGCACTGAAAGAAGTGTTTGCTCTTCATTTCAGCACATGCACTTTAGTTAGGTGAGTGCTGCATGCAGCGCTCAACTACTGTTCTTCTTAAGATTTATTCTTTCTTAAGTTTTTTCTTTACAAACTTTTGGACCTATCGCCTTCCTCAAATTTTCCCCTAGAGACTCCATTCAAACTTTATGTTCAGAATAGCTTGGAATCGCACACTTCTTTACAGATTTTTTAAATATTCTATACTTTTTAAGATATTCTACTTTTAAAATACTCTTTTTTACAATGGAAGTTAATGGGAGGACGTGCAGAGCCGTCAGACCATTTCTCTGACACTTACTACTTCAGACGTCGTAACTTGGTTAATATTTTATCGTTAACCTTCGTTCAAAGGTTTAACAAATCAACTTCAATAATCATAATTTCGATAACCTTTATACATTTTCAAATTAACAGTTTAAGTTCCATGTTGGCTTGTATTCAGTCTCACTGATTTTTGCTGAGGTTAAAGCGGGAGGACGTGCTGGAAGTGTTGCCAGATTGCTCTGTTTTTTACACTCAATTGGACTAGTTTTTACAATGTTTAGGAAGCGTTGCCAGATTGGGGGATTTTCCCGCCCAATTGGTCTACTTTTAATAACTTTAGGCTGGAAAAATGAGCATTAGGCGAGTACATACAATTTCGGCTGGTTGAAAAAAGAAAATGGTGGGATTTATTATAATTCTTTCTACAAACATCAATCAATACCATACCTTTCATAAGGCATATCGTTTGTGCAGCTAGTACCACTATTACTTCAGCTACTACTACTACTTCAGCGACTACTACTACTAATACTTCTACTTCAGCTAATACTACTACGTACTACTTCTACTTCAGCTACTACTTCTACTTCAGCTACTACTATTTTCCAGCTTTGATAGTATTACAGTTTAGTCCAGCTTTTTTAACAATGCATTTCAGCACTTTGCTCCTTCAGGTAGGCCTAATGTAATTCAGCATCCAATTGCACTGTGCACTGCAATACAATCTTTCAGTTTTTTCAGCAGTGAAGGACAATATTTTTGACCTTTCAGATTCTTCAGTTGAATCCATTTTACATTTCTGCATTTTTAGCAATGCGTTCCACTTTTCATTCAGCTGTCACTTTATTTGTTTCCAACCATCTACATTTTCTTAAATGGTGTTCATGTTTACATTGCTTAATCCATTTAGACTTTTGTTAAAATCCCTTCACTTGATTTAAGACATATCACATTTCTTTACGTCTTAAACTATGTGTCTTTATTAAAACATATTTTCAACCTCACTTTGCACTACAGCACTCACTGCATTTTCTGCAGGAAGTTTAACTACATTGTTGCTGATGTTCTTTGTGTTAGATTTTTTTGCCCAAAAACTCAGCATAAAAGTATATCATTGTTTTATTACTATAATTTTGTTATTATTTTATGTTGTTTTAATGTCATCAGTTAAGCAACCTTAACCCCCCAGACCCCATTCTGTAACACCTTCATAGGCGTTGATTACGCTGGGGACGCGTCGATTACGCCGGGGACGCGTCCCCACCAGATTTCGTCAAGATTCATTTTGTACCCACCACTTGTAAAAAAAAAAGAAGAAAAAAATCGAGTTCAATTATTATGGATTATTACACGGGTCTTCTCAATGCTGTGGAATGCTCCGTTCACTTGCATGGGCTCTTCATAACTTCCGGCGGTGAATTATATTTGATAATTCACCATTGCTAAGTATAATTGACCGCTGTCAAGGAAAACCTAGGACTTTTTGCCTATAAAGACGTCTTTGGTATCCTCAAGTAGTCCGGTAACTTTTCAACCCCAGCGTCTTCGGTGGATTATTTCTCTGCTGATCAACACTACGGCCTACGGCTTATTTTCCCGATAATGACCGGCATTCTATACATTATCCCTGACTTATAACACAGCTCTTCTCAATGCTGTAGACTGCTTCATTCACTTGCATGGGCCTTCCTAACGTTCAGCTGCCAATTATTTTTTATTTATTACACGGCTCTTCTCAATGCGGTGGAATGCTCACGTCCACCATATTTGACCGCTTTCAAGGAAAGTGTTTTTTTGCCTCTGATTCACGTCATCTGTATTACCCTGCAGTCCGGTAACATCCCAACCCCAGCGTATTCGGTTGCTAAGCGACGTCAATGACTTGGGCGAACTATTCCCGTGCTGATCAACGCTACGAATGATGATAATCGATTTGGCAAGTAGTCATTACTAATAATACCAATACTCTTTGGCTGGGATGATGAGGTGTAACCAGAGTGAAACGATGTGTTTTAGTTTTGTTGAAATGTCACCAAATGCTGATTGATATGAAGCCAGTATGTGTTTAAGTTATGTTCAAGGTACCTTTTTGTAACCTGTTCCAACTCCTATGTCAATGTGCTTATTATACCTGTACTGTCGCTTTAAGAAAAGTGTGTTTAGTGACGTATATATGCAGCGCCAAGCTCGGAATTTTATCTATCTAGTGGAGGTATGGTGTTGTATTTGTCGTCATATTTGAGCATATAAATCGTTTTGTAGACAATGAAAATGTTTAATCCTAATGTGTTAGGAATTAAGTATGTGAACATGCTACAGCGCTGTCATATATGCAGTTAACGCTTTGCAAAGGCACTTTTTGTGAGTTTTATTGTATACATGTGCGTCAGAGTGCTACAGGGTTTCCCCGTGAGTTTGTTTGCTAGGAGGGAATGTGGTCCTGTCTGTGACCGTTTACATGCAGTGACACGTTTTTCTTTGGCTCATGCAGGTATGAATGTTTTATCTGTTTTGTGTATATTATCTATGCTGGTCATGTTTATGTTTGTGTGAGTGCAGTCAATTGCATTCATTATGCTATTTTGTTTATTTACATGTTATTGTTATATATTGTCAGAATGCTGTTGTGGTCCTGTGGTCCTGTCTACGACCGTTTACATGCAGTGACACGTTTTTCTTCGGCTCATGCAGATATCAATAAATGAGAAAAGCGATCCTCCATTGTTGTCCAGCCGTCCTTCCATCCATCCAGCGCATTCACCCCGAACATAATGCAGACCATTATATCCGTTAACGGATGTGCGGCCATTCATGAACAGTAGCAGTGCGGGCACACCCGTTACATTGGTGCCGTGACCTTTCAAGGATTGGTTTAAAGGATGACATCACCTCGTTCGCCGAGGAAGCTGCTGCCAATGGCCTTTTATGGGACTGCGGTATTTCCGTGGAGAGTGCTCAGTGTTTTATTTTATTTTGAATGGACGATTTTTTTTTTTATATAGGCCTAACCACGTGTGTCAATGCTGAATGAAGTAGGTGTTTGCACATTGTGGACTTTTTGTTTCATCTCAGTGAACAGATTGAGTGCTAAAAAAAAGAAAAAGAAAAAAAAAGAAAGGCTGTTTCAGCACGTTTGTCAATTGTAAAGTGAAGTACTGATTTAATGCTGTATACATGTTTGCCAGTTGATATGCTTTTCTAATACTGTCAATTCGTGCTCTCGATTTATCCATTGTGATTTTATTGGAATTATTATTATTTTTTTTTTTTCATTGCGTTGATAAAGTGGCATTTAATATGACAGAGGGCAGAACATACTCACTGGGTAGTGGGGGTAATGATGCTGAGTGCGTTTCTTTTGAGTGCCAATTTGGTGTGGGGAGGGGATTTTTGAATCAGCCCTCAGAGACCAGGACACCAGGGCCTGGAGTCACGGCGTTGGGCACCCCCCAGTTGACCTCAACTCGATACGTAGACCGTGCCATGCCGAGCCACCTCAATCAGAAGCCAGACTTAGGTATGTGGGAAAAGGCATGTGGGACTCAGTAGCATCAGTAAAGAAGCAGTAGAGAAGCTCAGATGTGTTGATTTTTTGCCGGAGAAGCAGTAGCCCGAAGAGAACATTGTCTTGATTGGCTGTGGTGGTTTGCAAACCCAGCCTGAGGGCTTTTATGATTTGGAGATGTAGCTGTATGGCGTTCCATGTATTGTATCCACTTTGGTTGTGTCTGGCCAACAAGATGACCTCATATTGGGCTCGAATATCATCAAATATGTCACTCATGTCCTGAACGGTGGTGGCGAGTACTGGGATCTTGCATCTTTTCATGATCATCAATTTGACCACGAGTTCGATCACTTCTTGTCCATGTGGGGAGCGCAGTCCCTAAAAAGATAGGAACTGTCAAGCTCACCCAGGCTGTGACCCTCCTACCCAGGCATGAACACTTGGTTTGGGGCAGACTCCCTGCCAAGTCGCCTATGTCACCTGGCAGCACTGTTGTTGTGGAGCAGACCAGCTCAAAAGCCATGCCACGAGGTGTCCTAGTGGGTCATCTTGTCACACCTCTCTGGGGTGATAGATGGGTGCCAATGACAGTTGTGAACCCATCTGATAAAGCGATCATGCTGAAGAGGAATTGCAAGTGGGCTGATGTGTTCCCGTGCTTAGCAGTCGGGGATCTTGATGTTTGCCAGGGCTCACAAGCAGCTTCAGAGAAAGAGCAGCCCGACACGAGAAACGACAGCATGATGCTTCTTCCAATGGGTTACATGCTGCCACTCCGACATGCTGCCACTCCGACATATCGCCATTCCGACATTTTACTATTCAGACAAGTCACCATTCAGACATACCACCATTCCGACATGCAAACGTCCTGCCATTCCGACAGTTTCGTCCCGCCATTCCGACAAGGCTTTTTTTTTTTCATGTTTTAAGACATGTGTACGGATGCGATACAGTAAGTGGAAGCTTAATAAATAAACACAAACACAAAGTCTCGCCATTTACAATCACACACTCCGATGTCAGTTTGTAACAATTTCCCTTACAATAAGGATATAAGAGGAACTGGCACAACGCAGTCCTGCTGCAGGCGGACCTAGGCTCGCGCTACTGGTGCGTCCAGGGAAGCAATAATCAAAGTCGCTACTTAGTCTGAGTCTCTGTATTTCACTGAACTCAAAACACGCCCATCACAGGCGGCATATAATAAACAATTACACACAGATCAACAGAACCCGAAAGCCCCCCCCCCCCTCCCGCTGTCCATTAAGTCCGAGTGGGAATGAGTGTGTGTGTGGGTGCGCGAGCGCACTGTCACTGTCCGTGCCGGACGTGTGTGTGTGTGTGTGTGTGTGTGTGTGTGTGTGTGTGTGTGTGTGTGTGTGTGTGTGTGTGTGTGTGTGTGTGTGTGTGTGTGTGTGTGTGTGTGTGTGTGTGTGTGTGTGTGTGTGTGTGTGTGTGTGTGTGCTGTGCGTGCGCGTGAGTTGACGCGTGGTGAGGGTGAGTGAGAGAGAGTTTGTTTGTCCTACTGTCCACACGGGCGAGACGCCGCGGCTCCGCCGAGGTGACCACCAGTCCTCTCCCTCGTCCCGCTTGGCTGAAAACGGGCCCGGCCGTGCGGTGTCCAAACGGGCCTTTATGATCCACAGGGTAATCCACCAGGAAAAATAATCACTCTCCTCCCCTCTCACCACGTCACTTCTCCATTTAAACCCTCGGTCCCACTAATGCACTTTTACGCATTACGCACACAACTTACAGCAAAAAAGAAACATGCATTCATTCATTAAAGGTCCGCACATCCCAGTGCGCAAACCATAAGGATAATTGATCATTTCCCTGGCCTAATACACAAGGAAAAAAACCTGGGGAGCAAACCTGCAAATCAACTACCCCAGCTCCAATAGACTATGGCCAGGCAAAACCCAGTGTATCACTACAAGTTGTTGCAACTTTTGGGAATTGACTCATGGTAAAAAGGCTTACAAACATGGACCAGGACGGCTCCATAATACTCACAAAAATCCAAAGGAAACGAAAAGTAAGTTTTAAAAAAATAGCAACAGCACGAAGTAGTCAAAATATGTGTTTTACGCATGCCACTGTGCGTCTGCAGATCAAATTGTCTATAATTAGCCAGACCCGGCCAGGCTACAGGAGAAATCAAAAATATGCAGGGGTCCAGGACCCCCATGAGAACCACTGATTCTGTTGAACGTACTGTAACCACTGTGATACAATAAAAAACAACATCACTGATCTGATTCACCGGCGGAGCGGTCCCTCTCTCCATTAACTCTCTAGCTCTCTCGACCACAGCTGCAAATGAAGTAGCACAGCGCCAATAATAATAATAATAATAATAATAATAATAATAATAATAATAATAATGCATTTTATAATCGAGATGGATGTGATAAGGGCGTTGACCAGAGTCAAAGTGCTGTTAGATGAGAGAGATGGGCAGGCAGGGAGGCGGTGATCATTATTAACCTACACATTTAATGACCTTATGTCGGAATGGCGGAACGTTTCCAAAAAAGGAAAGTACCGCCATTCCGACAATGGAAACAAAAATTGTCGGAGTGGTGGGACGTTTTCAATCAATGGAAGTGCCGCCATTACGACAATTAGACGTCAATGTCGGAGTGGCGGTATGTCGGAATGACCTGCGGATACCCTTCCAATGCTAGTCTTTCATCCCAGGCCGGCAAAAGTCTGTCAGAGTTGGGTCTAAGCGACGTCGATGTAGCCTCATGTCAGGTTAGTGAAGCTTGTAGATCCCAGCTCAAAACTGATAACTGACTATCAGGACATCTTCTCCAAGCACTCGCTTGACTGCGGTGAGGTCAAGGGTTACACACACCGCATCCGTCTCACTGACGATCGCCCGTTTCACCTACCATACAGGAGAGTCCCTCCAGCCCACTATAAGAAGTTGAGGCAGGCTCTCACTGATATGGAGGAAAAGGGAATCATCGAAAGTCCACAAGAGAATATGCATCTCCTTTGGTGATGGTGTGGAAAAAGGATGGTGGGTTGCGGGTTTGCAATGACTTCAAGTGGTTGAATGTTAGAACCATAAAGGACGCACATCCCCTGCCTCAGACTGTCTTGCTGCCCTTGGTGGCAGCTGCTTATTTAGCATGATGGACCTCACCTCTGGCTTCTTCAACATTCTAATGCATGAAGATGACAAGAAGTACACGGCTTTCATGACTCCTCTCGGGTTGCATGAATACAACCGCATTCCCCACGGTCTGTGTAATAGCCCTGCTTCCTTCATGAGGGTGATGACTGGGATCTTTGGGGACATGAACTTCACAAAGCTTCTGTGTTATCTCGATGACCTTCTTGTCTTTGCCCCAACGGAGGAAGAGGCTCTGTCCAGATTCGAAGCATTGTTTCAGAGGTTGCGGGAGAACAATCTGAAACTGGCTCCTAAAAAGTGACACCTTCTGCAGAAGCAAGTCAGGTTCCTTGGCCATATCGGCAATGGTGGGGGTGTGTCCGTCGATCTTGTCAAGGTGGAAGTAATCAACAGCATGCAGATACAAGACCTCATGGACGCAGATGGGTGCACCCCTTCTGTTCGGAGACTCAGATCATTCCTCGCCATGGTGTTCTACTATCAACACTTTATCCCCAACCTGTCTTCCACTGCAAAGCCCTTGTTTGCACTTACAGCTGGTCAGAAGAGGTGAAGGAAGTCAGCTTAGGATAGAAAGCCCCAATCTACCTACCGTAAGCTCACTGCTGCGAATTAAACAGAAGAATGTGCAAGCTCTTTTGAGCATATGAAGGCCAGGCTGTTGGACTGCGTCATGCTGGCTCATCCAGACTTCGATGAACCATTTATCTTGTCAACAGATGATCAACTTCTTTCTTTCCTCAACCTTGTATTAAGGTGTCTTTTGAGTTGACTATGTGGACTAGGTCCATCTGTCATTTGTGCCAGGTTGTGTCAGTGATAGACTTTTTGTAAGCCTGAGAAGACATCCTTAAATCAGGATGTTGGTAAATTTCAGGAGGGGTGTATGTAACCAGGGTGAAACGACATGTTTTAGTTTTGTTGAAATGTCACCAAATGCTGATTAATATGAACCCAGTATGTGTTTGAGTTATGTTCAAGGTACCTTTTTGTAACCTGTTCCAACTCCTATGTTAATGTATTTATTATACCTGTACTGTCGCTTTAAGAAAATTTTGTCTTTAGTGACGTATATGCAGCGCCAAGCTTAGAATGCTGTTATCTATCTGAGTGGAGGTATGTATTTCTCGTGATATTTGAGCATATAAATCGTTTTGTAGACAATGAAAATGTTTAATGTGTAACTTAATGTGTTAGGAATTAAGTATGTGGACTACAGCGCTGTTATATGAGCTTTGCAACGCTTTGCAAATGCACTTTTTGTGAGTTTTATTGTATACATGGGCATCAGAGTACTACAGGGTTTCCCTGTGTGTTTGTTTGCTAGAAGGGAATGTGGTCCTGTCTACGACCGTTTACATACAGTGACACGTTTTTCGTTGGCTCATGCAGGTATGAATGTTTTATCTGTTTTGTCAGAATGCTGTTATCGATCTGAGTGGAGGAGGGAATGTGGTCCTGTCTACGACCGTTTACCATTCCCCCCGAACACAACGCAGACCATTATAATATCCGTTAACAGATGTGCGCCCATTCATGAACAGTAGCCGTGTGGGCACACCCGTTGTAGAGGCATCAGACAATCAAGTCATTTTAGCCTGAATACATGGGTGAAAAGCACCAGAGCAGGTTGCTAGTACCATGGACAGTATCAGAACGATAACCTGTTGAACTAAATTGATGTGGTAGGCGACACCACGGGATGCATCTGCAGACCACTGCCACATAAATAAAGGTAAGATGCGATATTTATTGCTTAAGATTTGCTGGTGCTGTGGCGAGGTCATTTGTGTTTTTTGCACTCAAGTGGTCGGCTGTTTTAACTTGTAATTGATAGACGGTGGAGTCAGTCTCTTGTTGACACAAAGTGACTTTTGGTCACTCTTGCTTTGCTTGAATTCTGGAATAATTGTGGGGGGAGTGCATGAGTTTTGCTCAGAATGCTTGATGTAGGCTGGTTTTGATGGAATGCGTGTTGTGAATTGAGAACAGCCAGCTCATGATGTGATACAGCGCTCAGCTGTGCAACATTTTCTTTTTCTTTTTCAATCTTGACGACTTTTGTAGTGCTGTGTGCCACACGTTTGGCCCTTCTGAACTTAAACACGCAGTTAATTTCCTTTCCTAGCTCCTCTTGTTTATGTTGGCTTAGCCATGTCATATCATGTTGTCAACATTGGATACATGGAGCTCAACATAGTAGGTTATATGTCCGATGCTTTTTGGAAACGTTTTCTTCATTAAACGTGCCAGACAGATTTGGTATGAATTTTATCCCTTAGTAATTAGCTACATGGGTATGCTGTCTTTCAGAACCTTTCATTACCGGTGTTACACCGAATTCTGCGACCCACCGAAAAGTGTGACCCCAGGGGGCGCTGTTGCATATTTTCTGCAATATGCACTAGTTTGAAGCGTAGACAAGCATGACAAAAACATACATAAAACATAAGATCTTCCCCCCAACCAATTACCATTTTATTAAAGGTGCTTAATAAATACATTTGATTGATTTGATTAGCTCTTTACAGACCCGTATACGGATAGGGTGTTTGGTACAGTCCTTTACCGTTGCTTCTTTACCCATAAAAAGCTACAGTCAGTGTTCTTGATACTAACATTAATTCTAAACAGCATTTTACACAGTAGCCTAGAATAGGAAAAGCTCAAAGGTAAATCAGCGTAATTTAACACTGACTGTAGCTTTTTATGGGAAAAGAAGCAACGGTGAAGGACCGTACTAAATGCCCTATCATCATGGGTCTGTAAAATGCTAATCAAATCAAAAGAAATGAATTCATTAAGAACCTTTAATAAAAAGGTAGTTTGTTGGGGAGAGATCTTATGTTTTTGTCATGCCTGTCTACGCTTCTAACTCGTGCATATTGCAAAAAAAACAGCGCCTCCTGGGGACACACTTTTCGGTGGGTCACAGAATTCGGTGTAACTCTGCGTTCACACCAAACTCGATGGGGCGACAAGATCCCATACAAAGTGAACATAGAGACGCGTATCAGGTGAATTTTCCACGAGGTAAAACCGGCGACAAGTTTTGATTTGTCGCGCAACACTTTCGGCGTGCACAGGCGAGCACGCTGACGAGGATTTGTGCCGCGACAAATTCACACGAGTTGAAATATTTCAACTTTGTCGCGAATTGCGCGTGATGACAGCCAATTAGCGTTCTACAGCGTGGTCACTGAGTGACATGTGTAACAAAACAGCCAATCAGCGTTCAACTGTCAAACTCACCCGGACTGCAGTGCAGTCCGGGGTGAACTGCAGCATCGAGGAGAAAATGATTGTTGCCGTTTGCGACTCCTGGAGCTCTATATATAATAGTATACAGGGTTCAAAATTAGCGGTCGCCAGTCGCCAGTCGCCAGTGGCGACTAACTTTGAATCTTTGGCGAGTGAAGGAAGCCGGCTAACCGGCCACTCTGGCGAGTGAAAAAAAATAGTGTCCGGTCAAACTACTTTGATGTTCCTCCCGCCCCGGCTGTGACGCTTGGGTTGTGCGCCGATGTCGTGCAGATCTTCAAGCTCACAACATGCTGTAAAGCAAGGATTTGTGAGCTTGTAGATCTGCGATCCGCCATTTTCTCTGTTAGTCCCGCCCCGTATCCAGGGAGACCAAGACGCGATTTGTGTTCAGCTCCGACAAGCGGTTAAGGAGAGGAGAAACAAACAACAGAAAAGAGGCCATAAGGCCAGTGGCCGTAACTGTTCCCCGGTCGAAAAATGTGGAGGCACATTCCGGGAGTGTGTCCACCCTCCATATCCCCGAGAACGGAAAAAAACAACCAGGCTAATCACCGTAACGACGTAGCGACCACCGCCGAGACTGCTGTGAGTTACGCTAGAAAGTTCAACCAGAGATGGTTCACGACAGAATCAGGCCAACAAAGAGAAGTAAAGTGAAGTAAAGTTGATTAGTTGATTTATCTGCTTTAACAATGCAAGTTAATACATTAAATGTTAATATTTTTAAGCAAAGAAAGTATGCTTTATAAATAAACCTTTAAGGAAAAAAAAGGCAAATTTGACTCATTCCCTTATTCCACACAATAATATGCTAATATTGCTATGATATGTGTTAAAAATGCTTATGAGTGTATTATAACAGTTAAACACATTTAAAAATATACAATACACAATGAAAAATATACAAAACAGCTATACATAATTTTTGGCCAGTAAAAAATCTTTCTGGCCAGTAGATTTTTAAAGCTCACTAGCCAGTTGGCCAGTGAGCAAAAAAGTTAAGTTTGAACCCTGATAGTATATAATATAATTGTATATATAATATCACAGCCAAAAGCTCTGTGCGCCACCGGATGGCCGTAGTGTGGGGAGCTCTTATAGGGATTGGGCTTCTCTGGGTTTGTTTACCGGCATTGCTATGGTTTCCGGTCTTGTGTGTTCCAACAGTTTATTAGGTAGGCCCATCTAATAAGTTAATAATAACTGTCTAATCTCGGTCTATTCAATACTTCATTCACTGGCTCTTCCATGGTCATTACAATATTATGAATAGACAGCGTCGGGTCTTCCGACATCTCTCCCTCTTCCACAAAAGGTAAAGACAAGGCAATGGTGGTTTTCGCGTTGTGGCGGGACATATTCGACAAAACTTGCACAGCGACATATGATGATATGTGGCGCGACAAAACTTCGGCGACAAATGTCGCGTTTGGTGTGAACGCACGCACAGTAACACCGGCACTAAATAGAGAAAAAAAGAGTCCTCATTGTACCCAGCACTTCTAAAAATGCACTTCCGAATGCGTCTCTGTCCCCAGCACATTTCAAACCAAACTGACGCCCATGAACACCTTATTGGCTCAACAAATGAGTGGTTTAGTAAAAGGCTACCAGGTTTGAAAAAAGGTGGCCTGTTTAAGTTGAGCAATTGCAGTTGGAGTGATATGTCAATGGAAATTTAATATTGTTTACAGTATCAGAAAATGTTTAAGGGGGCAAGGTAAATGATGGCCAGCATTGCAGGTGTAGCTGCATTTTTTTTCCAATTAAAAATAATGTTGGAATAGAAATAATGCATTTCATTTTTAATATCTGCATCAGTCTATGTTGGCAACAAGTAGAGTGAACCAAAACATTCAATATCGCAACTCATATCAATTATCTTGATATAGAATAATGTTATTGCATGTTATCTTAATATCCTGCAGCCCTATGAGAATCCCTGCTACAAATCAGGGATGTGCCATAGTGTGTCTGTGGAAAGGGTCCGAGAAGCCTAACCCTCTTTCGGACACGGCCATCAATTTGTTCAAATTTCCTTATCAGCGGAGCAGCCTACCATCTCCCTATCCAATAGTACTGGTGAGGGATGTTCATCTGCGATCATGTCCATACAAATTCAAATGAAAAGAAAGTTCATAGAAAGAGAAAATCTTGCAATCTGCTTTGGCAAAGTAACAGATTACTTAGATCAGGCAAATATCTATGCAATCAGATCCATCTCAAGTGGGATCAAGTTATTAATTATAAGGTGCTTTGATACAACATGACAACAGACCAGCCCTTCGGTTCCCATACCAACAAGGCAGACTTATTGCCTGCGTGGGGAAGGTTGCATTCATTATGCTAGCACCAGACGTGGAAAGCGCATGTTTATGGAGGTGCCGTTTTTTTTCAACTCGCAATCAAAGACGGGTGTCTTCCTGCCGGAAAAAAAATGCAAAGACCTGACAGTCACCGTGCCTAATGCTACTTCTATGAGAGCCTTAATAAAGTGGGTGGAAACTGGAGAAGGTAAGAGAGGGGTTGGAGCAGGGATGGGGAGGAAAGCAGAAGAGGAGATCCAGAGGGGAGGATTGGAGAGCCACAGGGAGGTTTGTGGGGCCGATGTGCTGGTTGTGGTGGGCTTACACGCCCCACTAATCATTAGCCTTGCCTAACCACTTATTGCAGTCTGTGAATTCCAATACGGATTGAATTTGATGAACACATGCATCTATCTGTTTTTGCAGATGATGGATCACAAGCCTAAGCCTTTCCTTGTCTGAAAGAAACAGTACATCCCACCCCAGGGCTTCTTTTTCCCATCTAATATTCCGTATTTATCTTAATGTACACTTAATAATGTGGTTGATCATTTAAAAAATTCAGATAGATTCCACTCTTTAGAAATTAAACAACCATTAATCTGGTTCTCTATTCCTTATTCCTATAAATATGCAGCTTGCCATGATCATTGCACTCAACAACAGAAATCAATACAGACCAAACATGAATAATAACCCCTCACATGTGAGTGGGTCATTGCCTCGGCGGCACTCTGGGGGGCGCTGTCCGGTCTGGCGCATGTCAGAAATGAGAACACGGAACTAGGACTGTAAAGGTACGGCCACACTGCACGCGTTACTCGTGTTAAAAAACGCGCATAACTTGCCTAACTTGACGCTTGATCATTGTGTGTCACAAAAATGGTCCAACGCGCCTACGCAGCCATCGCTGCGCTGGATTTAGGAGTCTGAGGTAGGAAACCCAAACGCCGCCGTGTTTGGGTGCATGATAGAGTTTAGATTGGGTTAGATTAAATAATCTCAGATATAAATAATTTAATTGGGTTAAATAACTTCACATGGTGTGTCTGGTGTGTTTCCAGCATTCGTAGTGTTGATCAGCAGAGAAATAGACCGCCAAAGACGTTGAGGTTGCTTAGCAACTAGTCTGGCTGAACAGAAGTGGACAGCGTCTATTGCTTAGCGGCCGATTTGGCCGCGACTCCACCCTTTCCGGTTGCTGGCGTTACCGTATTGTTCTCCCCCTCAAACTCAAAAACTAGGCAGTATGGCGAGTTTTGAAGAGGTCTTTGACGGCGCTGTAAAGTTGTAAAGTATGGTGGCTTGAAATCATTGTGACAAAGAATCAAACGATGTTTGTTCTTTTTATCTATAAAATTAACTCCATATAGACGACATACATCGTTAATGGTTTTTTGTGGCGTTTGGGATTGAGCCATTTCTGACAGCCTCTGAACGTCAAGAAGTTCCGTCAAAATAATTTCCCCCCAGGCACTATTTTGCATGGACACCGCTGCTGCTTCCCGGGCTTAGCCCCGCCCTAGACGATTGTATTGGTTTAAAGAAATAAAAACAGGCCCGCCCAGTTTCCCAACGGATAGACGGCTCGAGGTAGCGTGGCTCCAGACCATTCTACTTGCTGTAGTTTGGTCTGGCTTTGCGAGACTACTTAGCAACCAAAGACGCTGCCCATGCAAGTGAATGGAGCGTTCCTACTTCGTCATAACTATCAAACCAAACATCCTTCAGATTCACAGAGCGAACATTATGAAAGTAAAATGCACATTTCTCGCTAAAAATTGTTTCCATAAACGCTTTTAATGGCGTAACTATGTTACTATTTCCAACCAGAATAAAGAGTAAAATGTCCGCCATGTGCTTCTGTGCAAGCGTCTCTGCCAGTGTCGTCGGGTTAAGCTCCACGCTGATTGGCTATCGCGGCTAAGCGTCACGGGTAGGCGCGTCAAAAGTAAATTTTTTTGAACTTTGCGCTTTGGTGCCTTGGGCGCGTTGGTGCGTTTATGTGTGTCATTACGTGCGTATGCCGCTTCTAACGCCCCTAACTTGCCGCTTTAACGTGCTTAACGCGTCGAACGTGCCTATACCAATGGTTCCCTATGCAAAAATATGGCAAGCCAACCCCGCCAGAAAACGCCATCATTTAGTCACGTATCACCTTCATTAGGCCGTAAAGAAAAAGTAGAAAAATGGCGTATTTTACGCCGCTATTCACAAAAATGCGCAGCTTTTTACGCCGCAATGCAGCCTTTCAAGAGCGCGCGGAAAAAACGCTGTTTTGAGCATTCAAAACGCGCGTAAAATACACGCTGTTTGTGCACACCACAACGTGTGTAAAATACGACGTCTCGCTAGTATGCTAATAATCTCCGCCCTTCTTTTCTCTCAGCCAATGCATTTGAAGTGTTTGCGCCCAATCGCTGAACAAGACAAGCAGACCAAATCAGTTCAGCACAGATCTGCTTTGAGGATTCCTCCTCTCATGTTGTTAGTTTTGCAGCGTCATATAGATATTAGTAAATCCAGTAGCAACATTATGGTCACCGTGGCTCAATCGATAGAGAAGCTTGCTCTGTAGGCAAGAGGTTTTGAATGCTCAAAACGGCGTTTTTTACGCGTGCTCTTGAAAGGCTCCATTGCGGCGTAAAAAGCGGCGCATTTTTGTGCATAACGGTTTTTCTACATTTTACGGCGTTTTTTACGGCCTAATAAAGGTGATGCGTGACTAAATGATGGCGTTTTCTGGCAGGGTTGGCTTGCCATACAAAAATGCAGATTTTCAACGCCGTAACGCATGCAGTGTGGCCGTACCTTAACGATACACCAACTCACGATTCGGTTTGTATCACGGTTTTTTGACCCACGGTTCGAAAAGTCCCAAGATTTTTTTAAATTTAAAAAGCATTTTATTTAAACAACATATACAATAAGTAAATTAATGTAACATTTAATAACAAATAATTTGGAACACTGTGAATAGATTTGAACAGAAAGAATACCATTAAAGTATAGCAAAATGAATCAATAAATAACCCAAAGAGTTGGTTATTTTTTACCTGCTTGCTTGCAGGTAGACAAAAAAATCCTAAACTAGTTTTGTGGTTTAGGCTTACGTCTTTTAAAATATTAATGTCAAATAAATAATATTAATTTGAATAGTACGGTAGCACTAACCAGCTTTCCCGCCAGAAAAAAATCGGTGCCGGTCAAAGTGACCTGCATAGGTTTCTTTTTCCGGACATTTTGATGATATACCGGTCAAACATCCTATTATCGGTTCTTATGCTTCTTAGGCTATGTATCTTTAATAATGAAATAGTCAGGCTGTATGGAATGCAACCTGTTTAATAGGCTAACTTTCAAATAGATGGGAGAAAACATGAACATGTTCGGAATAAGCATAGGCATAGCGTTAGAGTAGCGTATGTGTGTGCGCGAGAATGGCAGTGTGTGTGTGTGTGAGTGGCGTCAGCGAGTGAGTGGACGAGCGAGGAGAGCGAGCGGTAGCGTGTGTCTAGTGAAGTAACAAACAGGCCTGGTTGTGTGTAAGAATAAAGTACCCACCCTGTCAAGAATCGGTGGCCGCTTCATTCCGACCTACAGTATAAGCAGACCAACTGCCAGTCAAAGCACACAAAACACTAGAGACAGGGATCACATAGGCTATTTTTGCACGCTTGGCCGACTCTGGATAAATGTCATTCATATCGCATTCGGACTTTGCAGGCTGTGGAGAAATGCAATCCTCCGTAGCCACGGAGTGATGTCATCACAGCGAGGGTATCTCGTCGCAGACTTACTGCATCGATAAGAGGTGCGGTGTCAGCAGACTATTATTTAGACAGATTATTAGCAAATTTCAATCTGACAATTTGACCGGAGAGATACAATTTTGTCTGACATTTAATTTTTCTATTACCGGTCAACGGAAACCCTTTCAATAACAGCTGAAATAATTTGGCTGGATCTGGACTGGAAGAATAATGGGAGTTA
>OLKM01003242.1:0-40381 GCA_900291075.1 Melanogrammus aeglefinus | reverse complement strand
CTACCACTCCTGCAGGGTGTAGTGACTTACATTATAGGTTCGTGTTGCCCTCTACGATTCGAGTGGGTAGGGAACCTGAAGTCACGGGCTAGGGGGACGCTTTTGAGTGTTGGCACTAGAGTGACGAACCATCACTGTGACTGATGCTGATCGTTGTGCTTTTATTGGAATAAACAGTTATAATAAGTTGCCTGACGTCCTCCTTTTCCTGCCGGCACTACCACCTGGTGACCCCGACGTTCGTTTTTGTTGTTATTTATTTGTTTACGAAAACAGAAGAACACTGCGGATTCTTTCTCAACATGGTGCGCGGCGACCGAAGACAGACGTTCAGCGGCCGGCAGACAGTTGCACCGTCCCCTGTCAGGAATGACGCAGGCCGTGCAGCACTCCGCCACTCTTAAACTTGCCGGAATTCTGGACTCAACGCCTGCTGCATGGGGTTGCTATAGTTGAGGCCACCAGTTTCATATAAAAGCGACGTTACGACGATGGACGGACGACGGTACAACCATGCTTGTGTGCTATGTTGGGCAGCCTCCACCGCAGCGCGTGTGGTGGGGTTCTTTCTCCGCCCCCCGACGACCAACAAATGATGAGAAGCCTCAAAGGCCTGCTCCTCTGGAAGACATTGAGCTCTTTCCACCGCAGAGAGGGTGCGCCGCTTATTTGAAGTGTCGGACTTGGGTTGATGAGAGAGCACCTCGGACACGTAAGTGGAGAAGATGCCTAAACTGCTCGGTGCAGAGAGGACCCCATGATCCTCTTCACGGAGCTGTTTTAGTGCGCACGCTGCCAGCTCTCAAGGTCCAGGCATGGCCGCTGGCTAACACCAACCATCGTTGGAGACACGGCCGCCTGGCCCAGTAGGAGGCGACCGGATCCGTCTTGGCCATGCCTAAACGGTCCACCGACCTTGCTTGCCTCCGCGGCTGGCCCGCCACTGGAACCGTCGCAGGAAGGGCGAAGGACGACGCCGACCCTCTGGCCAGCACTAGGGTGGGTACGCTGTGCGGCCATTGTGTTTGGTACCACGGCAATTTTGGCGCCAAGGCCAACGGTCGCGCTCGGCCCTGCTCCTTTGGAAGGACGGGAAACGGTCCGGGCCACAGCAGCTCCAGTATAGCCCTGAGCGCTGCGTGTTCACCAACAGCTGCTCTTCATCCAAGCAACCGTCTCCGTCGCAGATTCGCTCTGTGACACAGGTCCCAGTGAGCATCAATTGTCCGTCAGGGGGAGCTCGGAGGTGGCGAAGGGGGGAGCACGGCCCCGCAGTTAGTGGGTGCGGGACGGCACGCCTATCCGTTCCTATGGCACTTAGAGCGGTGGACGTGTGCTTCGGAGGGCAACGCTTTACCTGGGATTTTGTCGTCGCGAGCTGTTACATTTCCCCTCCTTGGCGCAAAGGATTTTTCTGTGCGCCGCATCAACCTTTTTAGTGGAGATGCACGACGTTGGCTGTGCGACGCCATATACCTTTTAGTGGACGGTGCGCGGGCGTCCTCTGATTCCCCGTGGGAACCAGGCGGCCTGGGTGAACTCACAGACATGTCCGCTTCCTTCGCCTGTACGCCAGGGGGAGGCGGTCTACAATGGGTTGCTCCAACAACTCGCTGAAACAGTGGAACCAGTACCTTCGCGCTGCTGCTGGCACAGATTCCCTGACCTTAGCTGCCCCACCTTTCTCCGCGCCATGGTGAAGCCACGGAGTGGAGCACCACATCCGGAGACCAATGGCCTCCCCTCCACGCCAGAGCAGGCGCCTCAACCCGGCAGAAGCTGTCCGTCCGCCGTAGGGCAGAGTTCGGAGCACATGGAGCAGGTGGGCATCGTCGACGCTCGAACAGCAGCCCCTGGGCGTCTCCTCTCAACATCGTCCCTAAGCCAGACGGTGGTGGCGGCGCCATGTGGGAACTACCGCCGCCGCAACTCAACGACGCGTCCAAGCTGACCGCTACCCGGGTTCCCGCAATATCCAGACTTTTTCAGCGCACCTGGCGGGCGCAAAACGCATCTTCTCTCCAAGGTGTAAGACCC
Organism: Melanogrammus aeglefinus; assembly: GCA_900291075.1. Classification (NCBI taxonomy): domain Eukaryota; kingdom Metazoa; phylum Chordata; class Actinopteri; order Gadiformes; family Gadidae; genus Melanogrammus; species Melanogrammus aeglefinus. Next base: position 38,344 of record OLKM01003242.1, on the reverse strand, counting down.
TGGTAACGAGGGTACCCATCAGGTCCCGGTGCAAGCCAGAGGACGTCGTCCTAAGACAGCCGTTGTCACCACCCTTCGGTCTCTTCGGTTTCTGCGGATGCCCCTTCGGCCCCTTAGGAACGCCGCGGCGCAGACCTTCCAACGCCTCATGCACTCGGTTGCTCCAGGACCTTGCCCTTCCTCTTCGTCTACTTGGAGATGACATCCTCGTCACGCGAGCACCCACGGAAGAGGATCACCTTGTGTCCACCTCCGGACCCTCTTGCACGCACGCGGCTCAGCCAACATGGGGCTGATTTTTCAATCCCGGCAAGTAGTGGTGAGTTCGGAAGGGGACACCCTTAACTTTCTTCGGGCAGTCAGTCTTCCGACGGAGGGTGTGATGCCCCTCGCCCTCGAAAGGTGGAAGCGGTTGCAGCCTTCCACGGCCCTGCACGGTCAGCGAGCTTCAAGAGGGGTTTCTATGCGTCCATTCGGGTGGTCGGGTGTTGACCCATCTACTACGTCTTCCTCTCCACCACATAGCTCACATCCTGGCAGCCCGCTTGTACGAGGCCAGCAGAAGGGCAAGGCTCTGAAGCAACAGGTTGAACTGGGACGGCGGAACACGTGTCAAGGCCTTCCAGGACCACCAAGGCGGCCTGGCCCGCGCGGCGCCCATGTTGGCCCACCTCACCGCTCGTGCGCCACTGGCTCTCCGACCACGCGGACCGCGTCTGACTTTGCCGTGGGGCGCAGTGTATGAGCAGTGGGGGTTGGGGATGCCTGGCAGCCACTCGCATTCTTTCAGCCGCCAAGCTGTCTCCCAGAGAGCGTAAGTACAGCACCTTCGACACGGGAACTCCTCGGGCTGTGGCTCGCGGTCAGACACTTCCGTTTTTTATTGGAAGGCCGTGAGTTACTGCTTACATGGACACAAGCCGCTCCACACACGCCATGTCCAAGGCTGCGGAGCCGTGGTCCGACCGCCAGCAGCGCCAACTCTCTCCTACATCTCCGAGTTCACCCACAGGACATCCAGCACGTGGCTGGGAAGTCCAACGTGGTCGCGGATTTTGTCTCTTCCAGGGCGGTGGTCGGTGCAGTCCAGGCTGAACCTGGATTACTCCCGCATGGCTGTGGATCAGCCGCCGACCCCCTCCGTCCAAGCTCTGAGGTCGTCGGACACGGGGCCTGCGTCTGGAGGAGGTGCTCTCTTCAGTGATGCGCAGGGGGCCAAGCTCCTGTGCGACGTTTTCCACGGGTTCAGCCAAAGGCCTGTAGTCCCCGCCAACTGGAGACGCCCCCGTCTTCGAGGCGGTACACAGCTTGTCTCACCCAGGTCGGAAACGGTTCCTCGCGGGCTGGTGTCAGAGAAGTTCGTCTGGCACGGACTCAAGAAGGATGTGAGGGCCTGGGTCGACACTTGCACTGCCTGTTCAACGCCGCCAAGGTGCATCGCCATGTCAAGGCCCCCCTGGAACACTTCTCGGTGCCAGAGCGGGAGGTTCGACCATGTCAACCGTGGACCCTGGTGGGACCCCCTGCCCCCCCTCGCATGGCTTTCACTTACCTCTTCACCATGGTGGACAGGACGACACGCTGGCCGGAGGCAGTCCCGCTCTCCTCAAACGACAGCCCCCGACCTGGCCCGGGGCGTTCATCGCGGTGTGGGTCGTCTCCCGCTACGGCAGTCCTGCCTGACCTCTCCTCTGACCGTGGCCCGGCAGGTTTTACTTCGGGGCCTGTGGGCGGCAAGTGGCGGAGAAATCTGGGTGCAAGCTACACCCGCACTACCGCCTACCACACCACAGGCCTAAACAGACTTGTTGTGAGCAGCTTTCATCGCTCCATGAAGGGCCGCCCCTCCGAAGGCCAGCCTCTCACGGACAGCACTGGCTCGCCCAAGAGGAGGACCTTCCAGTCGTCGTCCGGCCGAAGCTGGTTTTCGGACAGCCGCTTGCGGGTCCCTGGTGACTTCATCCCCAAGTCGACCGGAGCCCTGGTCCGCCTCCGCTCAGCGCGGCCTCCCTGACTGGACGCGCGCCAGGACCCTTCCGCCCCGGTCACCCGACCCACCGCCAGCATGGCGTTCCCGGTTTCCGCGAGTGCCCCCCAGGAGCTTGCAGTCTGCGGGTTATGTTTTCATTCGCCACGACGGCCACAGAGCTCCGCTACGACCCTCCCCTATGACGGACCCTTCCGTGTCATTGAGGGCAGGAAGCCAAGAGCTTCATGGTGGACATGGGGGGTAAGCCCGAGTGTGTGTTCAGTTCGAATCGCTCTCAAACCGGCTCACTTGGACCTTGGAACTGCCCCCGGATTTGGCTCGTGCCACCGCGCGGGGCGCGCCCTGTCCTGTCCTGCCCCCCTGCCACGCCGTTGGCCATTCCTCCCTCCAACCCCTACAAGCCCCCACGGCTGGCGGCCCTCCGGTCGTGTCGCGGCGCCCCCCGCCCCGCCCAACATGGGGATGTGCATGGGACGATGTCACGCCTTCCTCCCGCACCCCCTGACTATGCCCTACAGTTCGTGGGGGCCGGGCCAATACGCCCTCCTCTCCTCTGGGATTTTGAGTATTGAGGTGAACACTGGGGGGGCTGGTGTAGTGACTACATTATAGGTTTCGTGTTCCCCTCTTACGGATCGAGTGGGAGGGAACCTGAGTCACGGGGCTAGGGGGACGCTTTTGAGTGTTGCACTAGAGTACGAACCATGCACTGTGACTGATCGTTCTGTTCTGCTTTATTGGAATAAACAGTTATAATTAAGTTGCCTACGTCCTCCTTTTCCTCCGGCACTACAAGGGCATATAAAGACTGGGACCACCAGAAAATAATTTCTTTCACTCCATTGTAACCCATTCATATTTTTCGATCTCATAGCTCCCATGGCGTGACTTCGCCACTCTATTATGGTCCACAGCAGCCTCCCATGGCTCTGGTGGACAGTACATAATGCGCTTTCAAAACGGTCAGAGTTTCAGAGGAATGTGCTTTGAACACTCTGTTGGGTCAGAGTTTTCGCTCCGAGTTTCGTGCGGAAGTAGAGCTACCCGAGTCCTCTGAGTTCACGTCACAACAATGGCTGCTCATTTCATTGATAGACTAAAGTGAACTTGCACTAAGCACTAAGAGACTTAAAGGTGCCGAGGCGTGCTACTTTATGGATGCTTTCATATCGATATTAGTGGGCCGCTAACACAGTATTTTGAAGATGTTCCCGAAATTCAGCCGTGGTGCAGAATTACAGCCACTACGAGCCAGTCGCACATTGCAAGAATACTTTATCCCCCGCAATTAAAGGTAAGGCACGTAGAGCAGACATAACAACAATAACAAACACGACTAGAAATAAATAAATAAGTTATGGACAATATAAAAATAAAAACATATCTGCCAAGAATGTACATAAAATAAACTAAACATAAAAGTGCAATGGGGTAGATAAACAGGAAATATATATATATATATATATATATATATATATATATATATATATTATATATATATATATATATATATAATATATATATATTATATATGATTCACAGCAAAGTCCACTTTAAAAGGGGTGCTTATTTGCAAATGTTGCACTAATGTGGAATGTCAGTTGTGTGTGTGTGTGTGTGTGTGTGTGTGTGTGTGGTGTGTGTGTGTGTGTGTGTGTGGTGTGTGTGTGTGTGTGTGTGTGTGTGTGTGTGTGTGTGTGTGTGTGTGTGTGTGTAGGGAGGGGGGCTTGAGTTGAGGAGCGTGACAGCCCTTGGCACAAAGGTAGCCCTTCTCCTCTGTGTCCTGCAGGCAGGGCCATGAGAAGAGGGAGTGTGAAGGGTTCTGCATGATACGGTTCGATGTTCATACACGGCAGACAGAGTACCCCTCAGAGTCCTGAGGGGTAACCCAATGATTTTGGAACATACAGTGGCAGTCCTCTGCAGGCGGTTTCTGTTCTGGAGGGTGGTTGAGTGGAACCAGCAGGTTATGGAGAAGGTGATGATGCTCTCGATGAAGGAGTAGTAAAAAGTCTGGAGGATGATCTTACTTACTTAAGGAGTTGAGCCTCCTTAGAAGGTACTGCCTCTGGTAACTTGAGAATCTCCTCGGTGTTGGAGGAGAATCTGAGCAAACTGTCGAAGATGGTACCCAGTTATTTGTACTCCTCCACATGCTCAACAGGCTCCCCATGGATTGTGGTGGTGACTGCTGTAGCCAGTGCCCTCTGCTTGCCGGAAGAGGTCACCACCATCACCTTGGCTTTATTAGTGTTCAGCTCCAGATAAGAGCTGTCGCACCAATCGACAAACTCCAGGAGAGCTGATCCATATTGCTGTGAGGGGCCTGATAGAAGAGACAGGAGGACTGTGTCGTCAGCATATTTTACCAGGTGAGAGTTTGGCTGTGTAGATCTGCAGTCATCAGTGTAGATGAAATGCAGCGGGGAGAGGACACATCCCTGAGGAGAGCCAGTGGAGGTGGTGTAAGTCGGAGAAGGTGTTGTTGACCAGCACTCTCTGTGATCTTGTGGGTTAGGAACTCCAGTAACCACAGGATGAGCTGGTCTTCCAGGTGAAAGCGGGAGGAGAGTTTGTTAGTCAGGATGTGAGGCTGGTGGGTGTTGAATGCGGAGGAGAAATCCGCAAACAGCAGTCCGACTGAGGATTTTGGATGTATTTCGGCTGGTGGTGGCAGACATTTTTAGGCTCTGCCAAGCTGAGCAGAGTTTCCCCAGTGTGAATTTTTCTTCCACTTTTTGTTTGTATTTCAGCTTGACTGCTTTAATGACACGCTTAACTTCTTTATTGACCTCTTTCTTCTCAGATTCGGTGCCAGTGAAAAATACCCTTTTTTTTGAGGATGTCTTTGAGCTCCTTGGTAACCAAGGGTTTATTGTTGGGGAAGATAGTAACAGTTTTGGAGGGAATAATGCTGTCCACACAGAGAAGAGGAGACAGTGTCTACTTGCTCATTGAGGTTGTCGTCAGAGGGGGTTAAAAGGTTACTCCAGTCTGTGACTCAAACATCTTGAAGCTTGGAGATGAGGATGCTGTCATTAGTCCACTGCTTGATGTTCTTAGTGATCGTCTCAACCCTCCTTATAATGGGAATGTATGCCGGGATGAGCTGAACAGTATTGTGGTCAGAGGAGCCCAAAGGTGGGAGTACAACCAACCTGTATGCATCTGGAAGTGACCAGTATTTGTCCAAGCAGGTGCTGCATGTAACATATTGGTGAAAACCTTTAAGGGCTTTTCCAGGGGAGCAGTGGTTGAAATCACCAAGGATAAATGCAGGTGAGTCTGGTGAGATACGTTGCAGTCTGTCCAGTGATGTAGTGAGATGTTCAGTGGCAGCCGCAGCATTAGCTTTGGGGTGGATGTACACCAGTATTAAAAAGAGCTGTGGGAATTCCCTGGGTAAGTAGAAGGGGCAAAGGGAGACAGCCAGGAGTTCAATGCTAGTGTTACACAATTTCTCTCTTACCACAGCCGTCAAGCACCAGCGTGAGCTCACGTAAAGACAAACACCGGCGTCATGTTCTTTCCCAGTGAGCTCACTGTGTCTGCCCAGTCTTATTGGTGGAGCAAAGCCATCAATGTACAGCATGTTATCACTGTCATTGTTGTTCAACCAGATTTCCGTAAATGCCAGAACGGAAGCAGTCCTGTATTCATGCAGATGATTTACGTTAGCTTGCAGCTCGTCTAGATTGTTCCGGAGAGAGCGCACATTAGCAAGTATCACAGGGGGGAGCGGCCATTGTTGACATGCCTCCCGCTTCAGTCTGGCTCTTATTCCACCCTTAGTCTTCCCCCCCCTGGTTTCCTTGTGTTTGCGGTGTGTGGAGTTGCCGGGGTGAGATGAATTATTCCGTAGTATTTCCTTGGGAAACGAGTCTGTGGTGATGGTAGTGGTGGAGGTGAGATGGGGGTTAAATCTGAGCTGTAGCAGGACATCTCTGGGTAGGTGATCCGCTGGACGTCAGTCCATAACTGTGGACTAAATCCCGTAGGAGCGCGCATAGTAGGAGTCTGATCTCTCCATAACAAGGAGTAGCAATATACATGTATTACTACATTGTTTTGTTGATGATGGTTCAATTACAGTACATTAATTATTAATGTACTGTCAGGCACTTTTTTTTACGGTTTAGTCACTTTACACACTTTATTTACTTTCATTGCTCATTCTATTCATCTAGTGCATCAACAATCTCCATATGTACAGGACTTTGTTTCTAGCCAGGATGTACCAAACAGCTTTAAAAAAGCGCTTTTTCAGGGGCAGCGACGCTTGGGAATAGAACGGTGGCGTGAAGCCTAGTGGGGCGATGCGGCGCGCTGCCACACGTCTAGCCGGCGTCTGTGTGGGCTTGTAAGTCCGAAATAATTGGGGCGTTTTCTTCGCCTCCCCGGCACCGGTGTTGGGCTTTATGCGCCATATCACCAACAGCAGAACGGTTATCCAAACAACAAAGAAGTGTACTACACTTGCGATGCAGTGTGTGTCAGTGGCGGCTGCTGGTCTTTCAAATAAGGGAAGCCCAGTTTTGTAAAATTGGCCAATTAGTACATCATTACATTTAACAGGGTTACTAATTAATTCTTCTTTTATTGTATAGGCCTATGTTTATAGTTATTATGATTATTTGCCTTTTTTATTATGCCTGTTTATTATTTAGTCTGTTACTACTAGTAGTATATTTTGTATGAAGGCTACACTTTGTAGGCTATATTTTAAACAGTTAATTACAGTGCATGAAAATGCACTCTACTGTTATCAGAAGTGTTCTTCGGAATTATTATTATCATTCTTCTAACCAAAATTCATTTAATTAATTCAGCTTGAACCATTTAACGTAGAAACTTCATTCAACTTTTACGCTATCAACTTCGTCCAGGACAGTTGAAAAGACCTGTTATGTTTCCCTTTGCTTTAACTAAATCAATCTTAGGCTTTGGTCTGTCTTGCTGTTTAATTCTGAGCTTCTCTTCATAAGGAAGAACATCAAATGGCCTTGCCAAAATCAAGTCAACAGCACTGTCTGCCATCATGCACAGCTAGCTAGCTAGCTGGCTAGTTTACCCCCTACAAGTGCAAATAAACGAACACGAACTTTTTAAAACTGAAATGAAAACAAGTAGCAAAGTCAAGAACGCGATATATTCACGATTTTATTTTGACAGATGAAAATAGTGCACTATATCGCAACAGATAATGAGCAGTAGCTTAGTATTAACCCTATGGTATTAACTTCACTCGCCAAATATCCGCATGGGACTAACCTAAAATCCTTCGATGCAGAAGTATAGTCTCAAAGCGCTGTCAATCACAACGAGTTCCAGCCACGTTAACAGTTCATCCAATCATCATACAGAGGCTCGGCGTCCTGGTACATCCCACTGCCCATTCACTCCCTAAAGGTGCGGCCACACCAGACGCGTATCTCGCGTACTTCGCGTATGAAATCGCCATTTTCTCCATAGGGAACCATTGGTTTACGCGCGTATTACGCGTATTACGCGTATTTCGCGTATTAAGCAACATTTTACGGCGCGTATAGCGCGTATGTGGCGCGTATATTCTACGCGCAAATACGCGCTATACGCGCGTATTATCGCGTATATCGCGTACATTTCAAGAGTTCAAAAAATTGAACTTTTTTACGCGAAGTACGCGAGATTACGCGTCTGACGAGACACGCATTGCCCAATCAGCGTTGAGCTTGAACCCGTCGTCACTGGCAGAGAGTAGTGAGCTGGGACAGAAGCATACGGCCGACATCTTGCTTTTTTCTGTGTGGAAATAGTAACATAGTTACGCCATTAAATGCTTTTATGGAAACATTTCTAGCGAGAAATGTGCATTTTACTTTCATAATGTTCACTCGGTGAATGTGAAGGATGTTTGGTTTGATAGTTATGACGAAGAGGGAACGCTCCGTTCACTTGCATGGACAGAGTCTCTGGTTGGTTGAGTGACGTAGGCGCGTATTGCGCGTATTGCGCGTATTGCGCGTATGCGACCATTTTTGACACAAAATGGTCAAGCAACATTTTACGCGCGTATCTCGCGTAAAAAGTACGCGAGATACGCGTCTGGTGTGGCCGCACCTTTAGACGCCTGGCTTCCCTGGAAGTGACGATTTTGGAGCGTTTGTCCAATAAATGTCTAGCTTTGTTGCCCTAAGATCAGCCCACTCTGAAGCCCCATTGAAAGTCCATTGAAGCCGAGCCTCAATGGGTTTTTAAACGGACGTTGGAATAGTAATGTAAATTCGGTAGTATTTGACGAAATTGCCAGTGATATTTTAGGGGAGGCTGAGCTTCCCCTGTAGTCTTAGAGCAATCGCCTCTGGTGTGTGTAATCATACACACACACACACACACACACACACACACACACACACACACACACACACACACATATGACGCTTGCACGGTCATAGCTCATTGGCGGGCCGAATTTCCCCTTAGAATCTCCCCTTATGACGACATACGGGGAAAATTCCAAAACAGCACGTTTGAGCTTAGTTTTTTTAAAAAGAGGTGTTTGTTTTACACCCAAAGAAATTTCTAGCTCCTGGGGCCATCATAGGTAGGCTAGGGGAACTCATAGGCCTATTAATGTTAGAAAACTTCAGAAAGTGACATTTTCATGCCATGAGATCTTTAACACCCATTCTAACATTTGCATTACGATACTGTTCTGTACTAACTTGTACTTGTTAATATAATGGAATTATGAACGAGACGGGCACTGTAGGTTCACTGAACGACTATCACTGTATTCTTCTTCTACTCACTGAACACCACATACAGTTTCAGTATAACACTAGTGCGCCATCTAGTGGTGTAGTGGAGTAACAGGAACAGCACATACACATAATAAGCCTGAATACAACAGATCTATTAGCTTAATTATTAACATCGCCTGATAAATCGCGCTCATGTTCAACCATCGCAAGCAGTTCTAATAACTGATTCATCTGATTCAGCAAAGAAGTGCAAAGAGGTCCCTGCAGGATTCCATACTTGTATGCTAGTTGTTATGAAGTCTAGTCTCCAGAACGATCTGTTTTCCGGTTTTATGTCATAGCCTATGAACTTCTGAGGGGTGTTTCCTGAACACTCTTATTTCGGAAGAAGGGGTTTACGTAAAGAAACGTAAGAGCTTCCGAACTTCCGGGGTGTTTTGAAGGCGGCATAAAACCCATGCCCTGCTGTCATCAAGTCTAATTGATCAGAGATTAGAGAGACGCATTCACTCATACAGACACTGCCTCATGTGATGTACAAATTCATACACACTTGTCATGTGTAACATATTGCTTTAGTTATCTCACTTCAAAGGCAGTGCTCATTTCTTTCAATATGCCTTTTTTTTTTCCCCAATTTAACAATAGGGGAGCCATTATACCACAGCTACTAAAGGGTCTAGTATATAACTGAGTTTTCTGATTACAGTTTAATGCATTTCCCTCAATTTAACAGCTCTCGTTTTGAAGGCTGAACAGACAATTTGACTGGAATTAGGCTACTTAGGTGTCCATATATCAGGGATTAATGGACAAGGTATAATTAAAGGATATGCAAACATAGACATCCTATATCTATCATGTTCTTGAAGAAAGTAGGCCTAGTTCAATCCGGTGTTACACCGAATTCTGCGACCCACCGAAAAGTGTGACCCCAGTGGGTGCTGTTGCATATTTCTGCAATATGCACGAGCTTGAAGCGTAGACAGTTAGACAAAAACATGCATAAAATATAAGATCTCCCCCCATCCAATTACCTTTTTATCAAATGTGCTTAATAAATACATTTGATTGATTTGATTAGCATTTTACAGACCCGTACAATGGATAGGGCGTTTACCTTTTACCTTTGAGCATTTCCTATTATAGGCTACTGTGTAAAATGCTGTTTGAATTGTTAGTATCAAGAAAAGAAAGACCCACTGGTGGGGGGGGGAGATCTTATGTTTTATTTATATTTTTGTTAAAATGCACACATGCTTGTTTTAGAAAATGTGCCACAGCACCCCCTGGGGTCACACTTTTCGGTGGGTCGCAGAATTCGGTCTAACACCGGATCGCTTTTAACTCACTTTATTTCGGTACTATGAAGCAAAAGGAGGGGAATTGTATTTAACACGCGTGGAGAAAAATACGGCAAAACTATCTTCCAGCCACGTCTCAGCTGTTCGAAAATTGTGTTTCCATCTCCAATTTTGCGCATTTAGGGCCCGTCCACACGTACCAAAATGATCCTTTTTTTCTCCGTTTTCCCTGGCATCGTTTCAAGAACATTTGCGTCCACACGGATCCATCTCGCTACTTCATGTTCCAGGCGTATAGGTGGCGCTGTTTTTTTTAGAAATTCACCGGAAACGGAGAGGAAGAGGCGGGAGCATGCACAAAAAGCTTGAGCGCTGTATACAAATATATATATATATATATATATATTATATATATATATATATAATATAATATAATATAATATAAATATATACACAATATCTTCTCCAGGCAGGAACACGAGCATGTAGTCGGCCATCGTTGTTGTTATGAGACGTCGTCACAGGTTACAAGAGGTTACGCTCGAGGGGTGTGGCGATGACATCATCGAAACGCAAGTAGGCCTATGCGTTTTGGCCGTCCAGACGAACACTCAAGGGGTGCGTTTCTGAATTTATTCACCCTGGGATCTGGTTTCAGAAAACTCCGTTTTCATGCGATGCGTTTACAGGATTCGTGTGGACGATCGGCCAAAACGACGCAAAACATCTGCGTTTTAACCAAAAAACGGCTCCGTGTGGACGGGCCCTAATGCAGCGTCCACACCAAACGCGAAAATTCGCGTTGCTCCGCGCGAATCGCGTGTTAAATCACCGCGGGGGTGAATGTTGGCCCCAGTTAATTGCGGCGCGGTGAAAAGTATTCGCGCCGCGTGAGGGGAGGGCGCAGTAAAGGCTGGTGTCGTAGCGAGTTAACCAGGTGCCGGCAAACTGCTAACGACAGTTGGTCGGTCCATTGTTGTTTTCCATGGAGCGACGTTGACGTCATTGACGTCAGAGTGCATGTGTCAACGCTGATTGGCTTTCGCTTCAAAAGCGTCAACGCGAAGTTTTCGCGTGAGATGAATATTATTCAACTCAAGCGAATTTTCGGCTTGTGAATTTCGCGTCTTTTCGCGCCGCACCAAACGTATCGTTCGCCGCCGCGCAAGAAGCATTCGCGTCCATTCGCCATCTGTGCATTGACTTTGTTATGCAAAGTGACCGCCCCTCCCCGCCCCCAAACGCGTTTGGTGTGGATGCACCATTATGCAGCGTCCACACCAAACGCGAAAATTCGCGTTGCTCCGCGCGAATCGCGTGTAAATCACCGCGGGGGTGAATGTGCCCCAGTAATGCGGCGCGGTGAAAGTATTCGCGCCGCGTGAGGGGAGGGGCAGTAAAGGCTGGTGTCGTAGAGTACCAGGTGCCGGCAAACTGCTACGATCAGTTGGTCGTTCCATTGTTTGTTTTCATGAGCGACGTTTGACGTCATGACGTCAGAGTTGAGTGTCAACGCTGATTGGCTTTCGCTTCAAAGCGTTCACGCGAAGTTTTCGGCGTGAGATGAATATATTCAACTCAAGCGAATTTCGCTTGCGAATTTCACGTCTTTCGCGCCGCACCAAACGTATCGTTCGCGCCGCGCAAGAAGCATTCGCGTCCATTCGCATCTGTGCATTGACTTTGTATGCAAAGTGACCGCCCCTCCCGCCCCAAACGCGTTTGGTGTGGATGCACCATTAGGCTACTTTCTTACGCACAAGCCAAAAACCACCTCGAGGGAGCGGAAAAAACTTTTTTGCTTATTAGGATTTTTTAATGAATTTTGGTATTTTCATCACCGTTTACTGATTAGCTGCTTCAAAATTCGCATAAAAGCAGGGTTAAGTCTTATATTGATGCTTGCCAGACCAAGGTGATGAAGCATTTTGTGAAATGAAAATTATACTTCTCCAGCCATCAGTCCTGTACCTTGCAGTTGATTATACCCCTTGACAGAAACAGAAACACTGACTTAATATTAATCCTTTAAGCTTGTTGCTTAATTAAATTTGACAAAATACTGTTCTTCAGCACAATAAATACAAATCAGGAAAAAAGTAAAATTTTATTAACCACCAAAAGCAAAACATATGTATATATACTTTTCATAAAATGTATTTAAAAACAAAATAGACACTTAAGTTGACATCCCGCAATCTTGGACTGGCCCGTATGTTTCATGCAGGTAGTCGATTACTGCTGCAGTACCGTAGAGAGAGTTGAACACTTTTCTCTCTGGCTGAGAACTGACCCTCTCCAGCATGTACATTAGATGGTGGTGGAAGCAGGTGAAAGGGGTGCCTTGCTCTGTTGCAATGTCTACCCAGTCCCAGACACACTGCAGCGGGGTGCCCTCGTAGCCGGCAAACATAGCTGGGTTAGCTAGTAGACCCCGGGCGGCCATGACACCTTATAAAGAAAGAAGAAAAGAAGGGGGAAAAAATGAAGTGGTCTCTCAGATTGTAGGAACATAGATTTTAGATGTTTATTGTATATAAATACAATAAACTGTTAGTCTTCTGTCTGAGACACATCTTCGTGCACACAGAGTATGAATAGAGTTGCCAACAGCTTAAATCCTTATGATTGTTCTATTCCTATAACTAAAAAAAAAATCGATTTTTTAACACATTGGACAATAACATGTGAAACCTTGTCCAATGTGTAAACAAGACATCAGAGGCCTGTTTCAGGTAGCTGGTTTTGAGGCAACCCCGAGTTTGTTCACTCTGAGTTAGTGGAAACTGGGTTTTCCGTTTCAGGTAGCAGGTTCAGCGCAACCGAGAGTTAGTTGCTGCGGCAACATACGCCGTGGGTCTAACCTGCTCGGTAGGTGGTTAGACCTACTCTGAGTTTGTCGTCTATAAGGCTGAAGGCAGCTCTCCGACAGAAGGAAGTGTTAGAAATGGCATGTCCTTTTCTACGAGAGCCCGTGGACGTAGAGGCTGCGATCCTCAGAAGGAATCTCCGTGAGGAACGATTATTAAGACCCCGGTTGGATATAGGCCTACTTTATTTTCCTGACAATTTTCTTCGTTTTTCAGCGCGATCTATCATTTATTTAGACCACCTTCTCAGCTCCCATGTTAACTGTCAAACGCACCGGGGGCATGTTTTAAGTTCGCACTCGCTTTGCCCGTGGTTAGTTAAGCCTATATTCGAAGGACTTATAATCCATATTTGTTCAGATGATTAATATTTCACCTGTATCGTATAAGGGTTCGACGGTCATGTTTTAGGTGACAGAGGGTACCCCTGCCAGCCTTGCCTTCTGACCCCGTATGCCGATCCCGTGCCAGGACCACAGCAGCGCTACAACCTGGCGCATATGAGGACGAGAGCCAGGGTCGAAAACACGTTCGGGATCCTGAAGGCAAGATTCCAGTGCCTCCAAATGCTGCGAGTCACACCAGAAAGGGCATGTGACATAATAATTGCATGTGTGGTTCTTCACAACATCGCGATTTTGAGAGGGGAAAATTGCCCACCTACAGTTGCAGATGAGCAGCACATCAACCCAAACCTGCATGCCATGGATCCACAGGACGGAAGGGTGGTTCGAGAAAGACTCTGCCAAAATCATTTTGTTTGAGTTTTCTATGTAGTTAAATGTATTTTATTATTTCCGAAATGTTTTTTGGCATTCCTGTAAACTCGTGTGACAGACCCAGCCTCTGGTAGGGGGTGACACTGTTCAATAAAATAACTTGTCCCACCACAGCCCGTGTTCTAATGAAGACAATCTACTTTTTATGAGGATTTCTTTATTTCCTGAAAGCACAAAAAAAGTCATTCATATTGGGTATGTTTTTTGGAGCAGGAAACAGTATCCCAGCTCCTCACCCACCTTTAACTTGTGTTCCAAAATTTGGATCTCCAAAGCATCCTTTTTCATCTTTTGCCTAATGTGGTCCATTTCCAAGTCTGCTTTGTTTATTTATTTTTCCAGATAGATTTTATAGAGCTCTTTGACTGGAAGCTATAGGAATGCAAAAGATGACATTGGATTCCACAGTGCCAAGTAGAGCGTTTCATTATAATTCCAGGAAGAATCTTACAGAGGTAAGCTGTGATTTAGAAGGGGCTGGCCTCTCATTGAATTCGATTTCATATTAAACTTTCCTCTCATTTTATTTTACTATTTTATTTTACTCACGCATTGACTTGTTCAGCTATTTCCTGCCAAGCTCTCGCGCTCTCGCTGCCGCGGCGGCATTGCTTTTTTGGGTTAAAATTGTAACTGCTCGGCATATGCGTGCATTAGAATTTCTATTTCCGTGGGGGAAAAGTAAGCGGATCTAACGGTTTTTGGTCCATGTTTGATCATGTTATCAGAGATCCATTGATGATGGCTCTTTAAAGTCAACAGGCACGCCCCCAACCCAGCGTGAACACACTCAAGAGTTGATTGAACCAACGCTGATGACCTGTTCTGAAACCGAAAACCCAGAGTTGCTTTTGAACCCTGAACTCTGAGTCAACCAACTCAGAGCGCAGGATTAAACTCAGAGTATGTTAAACCAGCTACCTGAAACAGGCCTCAGCTCTCAATGGCTACTGAAATTCGGATGCAAAAAGGGGACACATTGAACGTCCAGCTGAATTCATCATAGCAGAGATCATCATGGGTTCCGTCTGTCTAAAACAAACCTATTTCAATAAAAGTCTCTAAATTTCTAAACTAGTTAATGTAATTTTATAACATCAAACAAAAAGGCTACAAATAAGTATGCATCAACAGTTAAAAACACACTCAAGTGGGGAGCCCGATTGCAGTGGAAAAACAACTGCTGCTGGGTCTACTCAACCCAGCAGTATAGTATAGTAAAATATAGTATAGTGGAGAGATGCCATTTGAACCAGACATCAAGGAGAATGTTGCTGACGCTTTTATCCAAAGCAACTTACAACCATCCTTTCACACATTCAAACCGACGGCGGAGTCAACCACACAGGGCGAAAGCCAGCTCGTCAGGAGCAGTCAGGGTGAGGTGTCTTGCTCAGGGACACCTCGCCACTCAGCGAGGATGAGCCGGGGATCGAAATAGCAACCTTCTGGATACCAGTCAACCCGATCTAACTCCTAAGCTACTGCCGCCCCCTTAATAACAAGTTTCTGTATCCAGGATAAATCTTTGGATAACAGCAATCTACAAAGTTAAGAAACCAATGAAAACCTACCATCCACACCAGTGAGCCGGTGCATGGCCTCCACGTCCCGGAGGTTCCTTACATCTCCGTTGGCAATAACAGGCACCGAGACGCTGTCCTTGATGGTCTGTATGGCGTTGTAATTGACCGGCTGGTGGCGCTCGTCCGCGGTGCGCCCGTGGACCGTGATCCAGGACGCGCCGGCGGCCTCGGCCTGCTGGCACAGGTCTACGGTCCGCCTCAGGTCCTTGTGGATCCTGCAAAGTAGAGATACTCACGATAGAGGCGCAAGACAATAAGATGAGCGAGTCTTATTTGCACAATGAACTTGTCTGGCGGGTTACAAATGTAAATGAATTGTGAATTGCAACCGGTTTGTGCAGGCACATACATTTTTTTTGTAAAAGATATCCACGCTCTACTCAGCAATGAACATTAAGCAAGTATACCTTATTTTTATAGAGGTTGAATAGTTGGGTTTTGCTACTTGGTTTCGGACTAGGCGAACCATGTCTCGGACCAGATCGGGCTTATTGATGAGGCATGCACCGTACCCCTCAGCCATGGCCCACCTGAGATTGGTTAAAGAAAATATATGGTTAAATAGTGCTACTGTTTCATTGCGTTTATTTTATGACAAACAAAGAACACACATTATACACAAACACTGTCCTATCCATTCAGTGCTGTGTTGTTTTAACAATGACAAAACCTTAAGCAGAACACGAATGATCAACGGTTTCAGCACCTCTGGGGACAGCCACAGTTCAGGTCAACTCCATCCGAGAAAGGAGCGACCACACAGGCTGCATCAGCAAGGGTCTGGGCATCACTGGAGGCAAACTGCACTATCAATGGTCGGTCAGCTGAAAATAAATAATGATAAAGTATCATGTGCACTAATAGCTTCTTAACAACACGTTATATATTGCTTCAAATATCTTGCGTTCTGCAACATTCAATCCTCTGATAATTCAACGTTATTGTGTTTAAAGAGCAAACTATAGTTACAGTCATTGGTGGTGAATTCACTGTCTCTGGCCTTGTTGGAACGCATGAAGTCTGCAGCCACTATCATGGGAGTGAAGCAGATATCGCAGTCATATCTCCTCACCAAACACCTGAATGGCAGCCTAAAACCGATTTAATTGAACACTGAAGTTAGTGAGAATCAGAATGACATATACTACACCTTATTGTACAAGTAGGCTACACAGGAGTACAATTATTAGGCTTGGTTCCTTAACAGCCACATAGCAGCAACAATACAAGACGAAGTAAATAAAGATATGTCAAAATCAAATTAAGCAAGCAAATAAGTAAAGATCGGTAGCAGCATAGATCACAATAATAAATAATTATAAAATAAAGTAATAAGATAAACTAAGACGGTGGTATAACTACTTCTAGTCAAATCTAGATTTATGTTTTCTACTTCACAGCGATAACGCACAGCATCCTCGCAGCTGTACAAACCAATAACACCCGATTAATGTTGTTAAAAGCTTACTTTGAGTATCGAACCATGGGGGCGCAGATCTTGAGGACCTTTCCCTCCTCGAACATGTCCATTATGTTAGTCTCCATGTTATAGATGGACCACTGACGAGCCTACCTTAGTGTCAGGGCTCATGTTATAGATGGACCACAGACAACACTAATTTAGTGTTAGAGCTCATGTTACGGATGGACCAGCACAAAACCCTCCCGTGCGTGGTGTTACAGATCTCGGTACTTAATGTCAGACGCTGGAATGACGCAGCGGGTGTGCGGTGGAAGTGTTAGTGGGCGCATCCGGATGACGTCACCGGCTCACATCAGAACAGAACAACGATTTTATAATAGTTCTCCATTTGGTTGACCTTTTTTTTCTTATTTAAAATTCTGAACACAAACACTTCGTATCTTTGAATTTGTCCCCACTATAAAATAAATTAGTAAAAAGTTCTTATCGATCATAGGTTAATGATATTCGACACTTGATATTCCCCGAGTTACAGTTCGCTCACTTATGCTTCAGGGAAAAATAAAATGACCATTACATATTGATTAAATCCGACAGAAATCTTTCTTACAAATCAGTCATTCTATTGAATGTATTGAATGCGAACGTTGCATTACAATGCCAGTTTCAGCGTTGTTATGGATGTTACGCAATACATCCTCTAGAGGGCAGTGACTGTCGTGTCACAAATTAATGGCATCGACAATGGCAAACATGGCATCTGTAGAGATGATTTGTTTTGTGTAATCCGAAATCGGCAAAAAAAAAAAAAGAGGTGCAAAAAGTGCAGGCCTAGGTGGCGGTGGCATGTGACACCCCTCACCAACCCGCAGATTGCCTCCTCAAAATGTTGCGCGATTTTTAAATTACCAGTTACAACTCCAAAGCAGGGGAACAATAAAATAAAAAGGTCAGGTATATAGTATAAGTAGGCTATAAAACGATACACATATCAGATACTACTCTATCTATTTTCGCGAATGGTCTGACTTCTGACCCTATACTGTCGCTTCGATTTCCGGTAGTTTTGCTCTGTTTCTCCCGGAGCACTCCGGATTCGTAAACTCAGAGGCGCGGACCCATTGACGGACGAAACACCGGATCCGGTGTCGTGCCAAAAAACGACTGCCTGCCAGAAAACGACTGACCCCAGCGGGAACGCCCATCGGGGTGGTACCTCTAGTACCTACTAGAGTGCCTACTCTCTCCACAGCAAAAGACCGCCTCCGACGGGAACGCCCACCAGCTGCACCAGCCGTTCCTGTCGTAGAGTAGGCTACAACTTGTCTTTCAATAAACCATCAGGAGATAAATTTTGGCGGTATACTTTTATTGTTGTTGTTATTTCTGCTGCTGCTGTTGTACGATGATAATAATAAAGTAGTGTACAGTAGTAGTAATAATAACGACGGCGTTTCCGTCGGAGGCAGTCTTTTGCTGTGGAGAGATAGGTACCACCCCGATGGGCGTGTAGGTACCACCCCGATGGGCGTTCCCGCTGGGGTCAGTCGTTTTCTGGCAGGCAGTCGTTTTTAAGACACGACACCGGGACCTGACGAAACGGTCCGTATCCGTATTTACCGTAGGGTGAGAATGGGCCTGACGACACCCCTTGCCCACTGCATCCGTCCGTTGACGGATCTCATTGACTTTGCATGGGGCGATCCCGAAATGCATTATGGGTCCGTCCCTTGAGTTGGGTCTGTCTGCGTCCTGCAAGACGGAGGCGTGACTTGTAGTAGGAGGCGTAACTTGTAGTCGGAGGAGGCGTAACTTGCACTAGGAGGCGTAACTTGTAGTCAGAGGAGGCGTAACTTGCACTAGGAGGCGTAACATGTAGGCCTAGTCGGAGGCGTAACTTGTAGTCGGAGGCGTGTCTAGTACTTTTCTAAATCGCGGAAGTGACCTGTATGTAGCAGTGGTGCGCGGGTACATAAATGACCGGTAATAAATAGAATAGTAAATTTACTTACCGTCATGAATATCGGAAGACCCGACTTCAATGAAGATCTCGTGTGAACCGTGATTTACAACGCTTTTTGTTTACCGCGAAAAGAGAAATCTCGCGTGGACCGCGATTTAGAAAAGAACAAGTTACGCCTCCTAGTGCAAGTTACGCCTCCGTCTTGCAGGACGCAGACAGATACTATTGGGTCCCTTGCGCTCAGAAGTTGAGAAAAATGTTCAGGCTGTAACGGATCCGTCAGCCAATCAGATCGTGGTTCCGTCGGCAAATACCACTCCCCCATCCGTCAGACACGCCTACCGTCGTGACGGACGGACGGATGCAGTGGGCAAGCTGCGAAAAGACACTCTATATTTAGTTTTATTTAGACCTACCGTCCACTAGAGGGCGTAGTCGTTCTACTCCTACAGCATCCTGCATTATACCCACGCAACATAAACCCATTACAGTGAACATTGCGCTACAAACATTTAGGTCCCCAAAATGCTTTTTACATAAACGCAATAAGTAATGATCACATTTAATTAAAACAAAGTTTATTTTGCAAAAAACTATTAGAAAATAACTAAAGGATCAATTAAAAACATCAAAAGATACATTTTGGAAATCTTATGTTTCACCCTGTTTCGGTAGCCAATAACCTTTAGTAAAGTACATGTGTAGAGAATAAATACATCAACTTTACTCTGATCAGGTCAACAGTAATAAAGCTTGTTTGATTCGTCTTTCCTTCTCAGTAAAAATGGACACATTAGGTTAAATTAATAGGTTTCTCCTTCAGCAGTTTGTTTACGCTGATGTTCATCCAACAAAAGTGCCTGCAAGCTCACTTCTGACCAAAAAACTATGAACTTAGAGCGAAGGTAATTCAACAAATAGGATTCTGTTCATGTTGTGCAGTGTTATTTGCAACTCACTATGTGTACGTTCTTTAGTATGTGTGACTCGCAATATGCAAACCCAGCCTACAATCATCATCCAACCGTACAAGATTTGTTTGAATCTGATAAGATATGTAAAATATAAAATTTGAATTGCATTTTAAAACATTCCATATCCTCCATCCTCTTCTGAATACTTCAACATTAACATCCTTTTAAACAAATCTTGGACTCACTGTACACGTATTTGAAGTATAATTAAACTAGTGCCTACAAGTTAGGAACATTTGACAACAAGGCCACAACGGCGCCCGGACGACGATCCAGAACAAAAGAGTTCCTGTTTATCTGTACACAGCGCCGGACCCCCCTGCAGGTCCATCAGAGGGACCCAAGTGGGCTTCCTTCCTTCCTTCCATCAAATCAAACACACAAAAGGCACACACAAGGTCCTCCGCCAAATCAACACACGGTGGTCACGCCCTCACTGGGGGAGTCGACATGTGCGGTCCACCGCCTCCAGCTCCACACTGGCCAGGAAGCGCCGGGCTAGCCTATGGCAGTCGTAGCTCAGCTCCGTGGTGTACACGGAGTGGGCGTGCTTGGGGTACACGATGATGGTGCTCCGGAAGCGCTGGCTGCGCTGGCGCTGCTGGAAGTCCAGCTTGGTCTTGTAGCGCCGCCAGGTGCTGTGAGGCAGGGCCATTACCGTCTGGCTGCAGAGCTCCAGGCCCTGGATGCCCGGCTGCATGGACACGTCCTGGATGAAGTGCCGCTCCGAGTGGTACTGCAGCGACGAGGTGTATCTACAGGGGGTGGGGGTCACATAAGTATAGAGATACATACGTTTCATATCGGGTATACTGGATAGGTAGTGAGGCTGTACGTATGGTGATGATCCAGGTCAAGTCACATAAATTTCCGCTTGCAAATAGTTTGCTACACTCTGGTCAGTGCTCAGCGCTATTTTATGGGACAACTCGTACCCTTACCTTATTTCCTTGGGTGGCAGGGGGTCAAGCTCAATTCCCTCTCCATAGGACAACGGATGCCGCTGAGGGAAAGATCTGACACGTAAACTTGGAGGCTGCAAAGTAAGCAGAAGGTGATTCCTGTGGCGACTGGAAAAGGGCTCATGGCTCAATTCAGCATAAAGCCACTTCTTCTCATCAACGTGGACATAAAGCAATCATTCTAGAGATTACAACTTTACACATGCGTCCATCGAGTTGTAATGCAATACATACCATGATACATAAATCCCTGCCTTCATCTTCAGACACCGGTCTCATGCCCCCTTTATCATTGGAGAGGGGCAGCAGCCAGGCGCTGGGGCTGGGGCTGGGGGGGAGCCCCGAGTCGGGACTATCCAAGACTCGGTCCGCCCTACAGCTCATGCCCAGTGGATCGGTGTCACATAGATTTGGCAAGTTTAACCTGCCCACCATGTCTGATTAAAAGTTGCACAATGTTTCTCAACTACCAAAAGTGGCTTTAGAGTGATGAAAGGGCCACTTCCAGATGACTGAGGTTCCTGAAGTCCTCCAATGGTCCAGGGTTTGTGCGTTAAGCCTGATAGAACAGAACGTTACCGACCGTTGATTCCCCGCAGTGGTGAAAGTCTGCGTGCCGCTGGATAGATCCTGCAGCTGTATCGATTCTGCAGCTTCACGTTTCTGCAGCGGACAAGCCACTTCACTTAGACGTTACTCTCGGGCAGCACACATCTGTCCCAGTACAAATATGTAGTTTGTCCCACGGTCACATCCCACTTAGTAACGTTAAGCTGGAAGAAGCCTCTCGCAGAACTCGGAAACGGACTAAAAAGACCGCTGAGGCTGTCCGATCCGCTACCCTCCTTCACATTTCGTCTCATCAAAAGGCCTCGTTGTTGTTCAACAGATCCAGGAAAGGAAACGCCCATCAAAGCATTTCGTCGCTGCTGATTGGCAGACGGGATAATAGTATGATAATAGGGTTGCACAAGCGCAACATAAAAAATATTTATGCTTCAGTTTAAAAAAATGTGAAAGAGAAAAATAACATGTTTGGTTATGATTTTAATAGTGTTCAACAATTGCCTAGCACCGGCACATTCAAGCAAGAGACATAAAGATCAACAAATGAGGAATATGTACACTTACATGAAGATCATGAATTTCATTGATATACTGACTTCTTAAACAGTTTACACACGGTTTCATTTTTGAATTAACAATTTCACAATACATCCTTGGAATATTAGTGATTGAAGATATATAATGCTAAATATTTAAATATTGAGAGTTAATAGGACATTTTATAATGAATAATTCCAAATCGCCTCTCAATCTTCCAGTGTGAAGATGAACAGTGTGGTCTAAATCTCCCTTGATGAATGTTAAAACTGTGAAGACAGCATCGTATCTGTGTCCCAAATGTTGAGCAAACCCATCTCAGACAGACAGACACACACCCAAAAAAAAGAGACATCATTGTCTTGATCTTGTACCATTCGGAAGGTGACATGGGACAAACTTTAGGCCAGGTGATCTGTTTGCAGGTCTGCATGAGGAACCAGCAATCTTGTTTGTAGCTTCATGTTACAGTCAAACAATGTTGCTTCTCAACCCAACTTCACGTCTGCATACTAATAATATTATCCGTCAAGAAAAACCTCAAGCAAAAGTTCCCCATTCACTCATTCATCTTCAACAGCACCCTCCACAGTGAGATGAGAGTCTGGGATGTGTAGCTGAAGCACGACAAGACATGGAGGGGGGGGGGGGAGATCAACTCCTCACAGCCGCTTCTTGATGAGCTTCTCCAGCCTGCGGATGCGCGAGGACTCCTGCTCAGGGGTGGGAGCACTGAAGGACAGGCTGGGCCCGCCGTCGGACCCCGAGGGGGGGGTGGGCAGCCTCTGCCTGAAGAGGTCCAGCATGTTGCTCTGCTCACTGCGCTTCAGACCCTGGACGGCACAGTCACACACAAGGAGATCAATCCAACACTGGCATATCGCATTCTATTTTATTGACGTCATAATAACAGCCTTATTAAAAGATAATGACAGGTTGATGTAAATCACCACATCATATAAAAATCATCAGCTCGGTTAAATATATATGAGAGCGAGAGCGAGAGCGAGAGCGAGAGCGAGAGCGAGAGCGAGAGCGAGAGAGAGAGAGACGTTTGTGTAAGCTCACCTTCATGTCCAGGATTTTCTGGAAGGTCTCAGGGTTTCCGTCGGCCAGTAGCTTGATGTAGTTGTCAACAAACACCACCGCTGGTTCATGAGGGGCCATCACTACCTGAGGAGGTGGAGGAGGAGGAGGAGAGTTTAAAGCTGCTCCAATCCAGCCTTCCTGTGAACCAGCCTCAGCCAGAGTAGGAAAGCCTTAAATGATCCCATATGTGCTGTTCCAGGCAGCCTGGGACTGAAATGTGTGGGGAGCGGCGGGTTGGGGGGTAAAAGATAGCGCGCAATTGGTTCAAGCTGTAAGCAAAACATCAGGAGTATAAGACTATATATAGGCCTCTCGCTCTTTCTCTCTACCAATTACTCTACGCATGACTGGATGTGAATTAGCTTCACCGGTTATTATTTTGCAATAATAATTGAGTCTTTGCAAAAAAAATTGAATAATTTGCATAGCTCCGACATAAGGAGGGCGGGATACAAAATATGGCATTCATTTGCTCTTCGGTATGCATTGTGATCCGCGGTGCCGTGTGAAGCGCCTCTCTGTCTCTTGTTTGCTTTGGACTCATCGTTACTCGCTAGCAAATACAATCAGAAATTAACCTTCTCTTATTGTGTTAATGTATAATCCTTACAGACTTCTGTACCTTTTAGCGTATTGCGTATGCGTGGCAATTACCCAATCTCACTGACAAGTTGTAGCATATCAAGCCCAAATAATATTTTCTGCATAATCACAACCGCATGTCTGTAAGTTAAAGTGAAAGCAGCATTATGGACGAACCCATGAGCAGAGGACTTCCAAGGACTATCGTCACGGTTGCAGTCACTACAGATAGCGCAATGGTTTACCGATATATGTAAGGGTTAGGGTCTTAACATTTACTTTCGCTACTATGGTTAAAATCCGAATACAGTATAGATTAGGAAATATAGATAATAGATTAATAAGAACATGTGTGTACAATTTTCCGAAGGGCAAAAATTAGTAGCATGGAACAACATGGATTAAAGATTGATTCTCCAGCGGTCTCAGGGCAGGCGAGCCGAACACATGGCCCACAGATATGTCTTTGAGAGGGGGGAAGCCCTCCACTTCCTCGCATGACAACTCTCTCCTGCTCCATGACAAAAGCACACCAATCAATCCATTCCCCCTTTTAAATTGGGGCTATGAGAAAGTGAGGCTATGGAGGCATAGGCTGTGGATAAATGGTGTGTAACGGAGGGGGAGGGGGGGGGGACAGGCTGGCCAGAAACGCTCAGGATTGTGTGGAATTCTTTAGTTCCTTCCTACAACTGCCTAACTGAGTGATTTACTTAGCAACTGTCTTGGAATGGGGCCAAGGAGAAGGCCTCGGCTAGAGGGACCTTGAAGAAAACCCGGAGGAGGCTGGGAGAGAGACACACAGAAAGAGAGACCCTCAGAATGAAACGAGCAGCAGAATGGGAATGGGAGAAAGCAGCAGGTTGAGTAAACATAAAGACAGGGCCTGGGCCATATAGAGCGCTATCTAACAGGTCCCACGTTAGACATAGGCCAAGAGGAGGCCATCTAATGAACGCCATAAAGTAGCGTACACACTCAGACCCACCATGGTGCCTCTGGTTTGCATTGTGGGGAAATCACCACCCCTCCGTCAAACTCAGTTCTGCTCAAAGTTCACTCAACCCAGGAGAGCTCAACACAGATAGAACTAAAATCTCAGTGATAGTAATTGTGAACGGCTCATCCCGACTCACTCAGTGGAGGAGTTCCTAAATTGACACCAGCTCTGTGCACCTGAAAGCAGACATGTCTTTAACAGGCTTTGGATATCGGCAGCTGTTTGGCTCATTACTTCCTGGTAGCACGGCGCTGTTTCAAAGTGGAAGCAGCGGCTGGGTGCAGCTCACTGCGGCTGCTTCAAACATCAAGGTCTGCCCTACTTCACAAACACCGGGGAGGAAGAACCAGTCTCAGGGAACTCGGAAAGAGGGAAAAATAAAGGGAGGAACCGGCAGCGTGAACCATGCGTGCGTCTAAGTAAACACATGGGGGTAAATGTGGAGGAGGGAACCAGCGACAGGTCATAAGGGTGGGGTAGGAATCCATTAGTTACATACAACCCCCCTCTTGGGTACCATCAGTAAATCTGTGAATGAGGCCCATTAGCCGAATCCCATTTGCAATTATTAACGTAGAATCAATGTTGCATGCATCTAGGGCAGCGGCCGGGTGCTGGTGGTGGTACTGGTGGTGGTGGTGGTACTGGTGGTTGTACTGGTGGTGGTGGTGAGGAGTCACAATAATGTAAACATTTCCTACCATGTGCCGGAGTAAGGGACATTGACATACAGTATAGATGTGTGCATTCCCTCCTTTTCCAACATATTGCTTTCCTATGTGCGTGCATTGTAAACTAATGTGAAGGGGCCCGGTTTATGGAAAAATGCTCATTAAAAAAGGTCCACTTCATGCAGTGTGGGGAGAATCCATAATTGAGGAGTTATTCCTCCTAAAAACAAACTGATGCGTGCTATGATGCAGAGCTCAGAACAGCCACGTTTGTGTTTTAAAGGAATATATAAGGACTTATACATTAAACTCATTCGCTGAACTCTGTGCAGACAGACAAACATATTAATTGGTTAGCTGTGAGGGAGAGGGGCTGAGTAGACAAATCCAACATGAAGGTCTTCCCAATCAGGGTCTTGGTATTGAACTTCAATCCTCCTCTTGGGTTCCTCTGCTTGTAGCCTCACCAGTCTCTCCCCCTACTACCCTCGTGAGAGACACACAGAAACCTATGTTCTTTATGTATTGCATTCAACTCATTCGCTAAACTATTTTCTTTCAAGCAAAGCTATATACTAACAATTGAAAAAATTGAAAAGCAGTCGAGTGGTTTTACTTTGATTGGCGTTAAATCATTTGAATGGTTGAATGAGTTTGCACTCAGCATGCCCATACTGAGTGGTGTTAGTAGTCACCGAGTTTATCCATACACCCACTGGCTGGGAAGGCATATGGCCCATCGCAGGCATAAATCAACTGTTGTAGAAGCGCAATGTTTGGCCGCCCCACACTGCGTGACTCACAAGAACTACGACGACTCATCACACCTGCTGTTATTCTCAAAACAAGTCACACTAACAAAGCTTACGGTAGAATGTCCCTGAAAACACACAACTTGTTCAAGACTCGCAGCGCAAACAAAAGTTTTGAAACATGATTATGCTTCCTTCTGATTAAATAATAAAAAAAGTCCCTATGTAGGTGAACTGTAATCTCTGGTAACTATTTAAAGTAAAGTAAAGTAGATCATTTTGGTATTTAATCCAATTTTGCATCCATTTTATGGCACTTTCAAATCCCATGATGCAGCATTATATCAATAGTAGAACACTACAAACTGCAGGTAGTGGAAATTAACCATAAAGTCTTGCAAAGATTTACCTCAAAAATACAGGCTCCCCTTAACACATACTCAAGTGCATTGTTTCAATTCCGAATTCCAGCATACTTCACTTTCAGAGATCCAAACGGCGTTCGGAACCAGAAACCTAGGGAATGTTCCCGGAAGACCTTGGCGCTCACCTTCAGGATCATCTCGGCCCTGGTCATGCCCTTCACCACAATCTTGGTGTAGCTGGCGGGGGCCTTACGGTGGACCTGGGAGCCAATGGAGGGCAGGTCCAGCAGGACTGTCTTCAGGGAGTGGGTGTCCAGGAGCAGCTGGTGAAGGGAGCACACAGATGGTCGGCCGTTACAGGAGGGTCTCCTAAGAGACCACCTCAGGTATGCGGTTCATGACCTCGTAGACCTTTTTTGAGTTTTATATCATGCATTACGTTGTTTTTCTTTGTGGATATGTGTAACACAGGCTAGTGGCCGTATAAGCAACAATATGGACAGGGCTCGGCTAGGCAGGTAGAGCAGGTTGACTTGTAACCAGAAGTTGGCTGCGCGGTTGACTCCACCGTCGGTGTGTCAATACGTTTATTAACCGTTGTAAGTCGCTCTGGATAAGAATGTCAAATGTAAATGCAAATGCAAATGGCCTCTGTTACCTGTTCAGCACCAACCATGCTGATTGGCTTACACCTGAACAGGTGGTTGATGAACTTGGGGATGAAAGAGCTGGAGACGAGAGACAGTTAGAGAGCACATCAGGTCAGCTTCATGGTTCATAACGGCCGCAGGGGAGACGGCTTGAACTGCTTCAGAGAATTGACTTGGGAAACATGTTTTCAACCAGTTTGTTTTAAAATGATCGATTTAGCGACAAGGCAAGTGCGACCAGCGTCGGAAACATAAGCGGTGTGTGTGAGTAAGGGACTGGTGAGCCGTCCCTGTTGTACATGCGTTATTCTCTCTGAGCACCGTAACTGTACTGTACTTTGTGAACTTGATGCAGAACTGCGTGAAGTATTTGCGCGTGGAGGCGAGGTTGTCCCGGATGATGGGCACGTTCTGCTTGATGTGCATGATGACCGACGTGACGTAGGGACTCTGGTCCCCCACGTGCTCCACGCTCTGCCAGGGCATCTGGAGGGACAGGGGAGCCGATGGGAGAGCAACCCATTAGGCTGGATGTACACATAAGTTACACACATACACACACACCTACCGCACATGCACAGATTTCTTAAGCTAGTATTCAGGTCGGGTGAAATTGGGGATACACTTTGTTGAGATGCAGATGTTTTTTCTAAGCACTGTGGTCACTGAAATATTTCACGGTTAAACTAGACAAACAGATTCACATTCCTTTCGAGGGTGGCGTTGACCATGCGGGACACAAGCATCTGACCACACACAGTTAGGAGGAGGAGGAGGAGGAGGAGGAGAGGAGGAGGAGGGAGGAGGAGGAGGAGGAGGAGGAGGAGAGGAGAGAGGAGGAGAGAGGAGGAGGAGGAGGAGGAGGAGGAGGAGCAGGAGGTGAAGATCAAACCATCCTACCCCCCTTGCGCCCAAGCAAGCAGTATTTGCACAAAGAGCCGAGAGACCTCCTTTATGACATTCTGTGTGGGTGTCTGTGTGCCGGGCGGGGCGGCCCTCTGCTACCTTGCTCATGGCGGTGAGAGCTGGGTCACAGGCAGCATCCAGGTCCTGTACTAGCAGCTGGATGCTGTTGGAGATCACCCTGAGGACCCAAGAGGAGACCACGTCGGCTTAGATGTAAACACTGGACTGGATGAAAGGGCGGCAATGGCTCAGGAGATAGAGCGGGTTGACTGGTAAACGGAGGGTTGTAATTTCGATCCCGGGCTCCTCCTAGCCTGATGTTTCCCTGAGTAAGGCACCCTGACTGCTCCTGACGAGCTGGCTGTGGCCCTGGGTGGTTGACTCCGCCGTCGGTGTGTGAATGTGTGAATGAATGGTTGTAAGTCGCTTTGGATAAAAGCGTCAGCAAAATGCCCTAAATGTAAAATGTAAATGGTTGTACATGGGAGTGGGCTTGAGGATGCACTGTATGGAGCCAGGTGTTGAGAGAGGGAGACAGTGAAACAATGGAGTGAACGGGAAAGGGATTAAGGGCTCTTACGTGCTGAAGGTATCCATCTCCCCTGTCAGGTTAATCCTCTCCACCAGGATTTTGTCCACCTTTTCTTTGAGCTTCTCCTCCAGCTAGACACACACACACACACACACACACACACACACACACACACACACACACACACACACACACACAGACACACACACACACACACACAGACACAGACACACACACACACACACACACACACACACACACAC
Organism: Melanogrammus aeglefinus; assembly: GCA_900291075.1. Lineage (NCBI taxonomy): Eukaryota > Metazoa > Chordata > Actinopteri > Gadiformes > Gadidae > Melanogrammus > Melanogrammus aeglefinus. The sequence continues at coordinate 9,836 of OLKM01003242.1, read as the reverse complement.
ACACACACACACACACACACACACACACACACACACACACACACACAATTAGATTGAAATAAGTATTGCATTGAGTGGATACCCATGATTATACAGAACAATTGTTAAACAGCACCAGTGGACATGTAGAATTCTCCTCTATGTGTGTTTATGTTGTAAGATGAAGCAGTTCAATGTTGCATAGTATTCCACATGAGTTGACTACATCCAGGCTGTGTGTTGCATGTTGAGTGTGGACAGAATCAGTGAGGACACTCTCAGAGTGCTGTCACATTGAGTTCCCTACAAGTCCTGAAGCAACAGGGGTTTCAATACATTCTCGTTCCATGAAGAAACAAGGAGGGGAGTGTGGTACATGCAATGCCTGTGAATATACTTCCTGCATTACATGTGAGCTGTGCCTGCTGCATGGTGGGCAGTCAGACATGAAGTGAATATGTATGAATATGTATGAATGTGTAGTGAATGTGTAGCGAGTGTATGGTGAATGTGAGGTGCATGTGTAGTAAATGTGTGGTGAATGTGTAATGGATGTGTGGTGAATGTGAGTTGAATGTGTGGTGAAGGAGTGGTGAATGTGTGGTGTGTGTGTAGTGAAAATGTGGTGAATGTGAGGGGAATGTGTAGTAAATGTGTGGTGAATGTGAGTTGAATGTGTGGTGAAGGAGTGGTGAATGTGAGATGAATGTGTGATGAGTGTGTAGTGAATATGTGGTGAATGTGTGGTGAATGTGTAATGAATGTGTGGTGAGTGTGTAGTGAATATGTGGTGAATGTGAGGTGAATGTGTAGTGAATGTGTACTGAAGGTGCACCCTGCCTGCTGCGTGGTGGCCAGGCAGTACTCGGCGGTGCTGAGGATGCTACAGATGAGGCAGAGCTCGTCCACAGTAAACTTGGCTGCCTCCGATCCCTCCTTCTCCTTCAGCAGACTGCTGATGGTGAGTCCTCCGCTGCTGCTGCTGGTCCTGATGGGAGGGAGGGAGGGGGGGGGCAGAGAGGGTCCAGGGTGATTTCCCAAATATTGGCTAAAGAACCAGCAGCAGATATGAGGAACCGCTGCATGGTTGTAAATGTGAAGTGTGTGTGTGTGTGTGTGTGTGTGTGTGTGTGTGTGTGTGTGTGTGTGTGTGTGTGTGTGTGTGTGTGTGTGTGTGTGTGTGTGTGTGTGTGTGTGTGTGTGTGTGTGTGTGTGTGTGTGTGTGTGTGTGTGTGTGTGTGTGTGTGTGTGTGTGTGCGTGAGATGAAAACAAGGCTTCTAATCAAAAACACAGCCTGGTTCTGTGATACGGGCCATACTTAAATGGTAGGATAATTGTTATGGCTACATCTGTGTTTCACTTAGAGCAAGATGTAATTACCCCCCACATACATATTTGAGGGAGATATTTCTGCCCATGTGTGTGTGTGTGTGTCTAAGAAATAGGGACACACACACAAACACACAGAAAGAGACAAGAGACGGACAGAGAGAGATGTCCTGATGTGGCCGATGGGCCAGAGGTGTACAGCTGCTTGTGCAGCAGCCAAACCAGTTCCAGAGCCCTAGAGCATGCAAGCGCACTAAACCGGAGACTTAAGACATTAGCCGAAACCTCCCAAACACAAAGGGCTTCCTGGGGAAGTGAAAAGCTTGGGGTGCGGCACACTTATTTGTCAAAAGTTGTCGAAACACCAACCAAATGTTACGTAGCAAAACAGATGTACACCGATTAGACTCAGGAAGCCAATAACATGGGCTGGCTTCCACACCGGGCTTTGCTCCCCCACTGATAACTATTCATAGACTGTTTTCTTTGGTAGCCGACGGGCTGAATGGAACACAACGGGATGTTTAATGTTGCTTTGAGAAATGTTCCCTTTCCATTACCTTCATCCCCGTAGACTTTATCTTTAAAAGGCAGCCTTTCTGTTGAAAATGTGCAAATAAAAATTGAAAATGTGTCTGACTGCATCAATGGGCAGCATGGCCACCGATCCCTCCTGAAAAGGTCTCCTTTTGACAACCTCGTCCCATTCAATCAGAGGTTTCAAACGTGCCCCCGTACAGTGCTACATGCCCTTGCTCATGGGCATCTTACTTGGGAAGGTTGCCGGACAGGATCTTCCATGCGTACTCGCGCAGGTACTTCTGGAAGATGGTGGAGAGAGCGATCATGGGCTCCCCGGTGCTCAGCTGGGAGCATTGCACCATGCACTTCTTGTAGTAGACAAAGAGGTCGGCGCAGCTGGGCAGCACCGCACCCCCCTCCTCAGGCCCCGCCTTGGGGGGCCCTTGGGCTCGGAGGTCCGCCACGAAGCGGTCAATCAGCTCGCCCAGGTTCCTGGGAGGAGGGAGAGAGATGATGGAGGGGGGGCAGACAGATATACAGATGCACACACACACACACACACACACACACACACACACACACACACACACACACACACACACACACACACACACACACACACACACACACACACACACACACACACACACACACACAGTACATGAACAGAAATACACATGAGCATGCACAAACAGACAGACAGACAGGAATACATGAACAGACACACATGAGCATGCACACACATTCACACACACACACACACACACACAGGTGAAGATATAGACGCACACATCCAGGCGCGTACGTAGACCCAGAAGTAAACACACAAAATCAGACCTTTGTACACATATACACACACACACACATGTATTTATCCAAGCACATTAACACTCAAAAACACACAAATCCATTAAAATAAAGTGCCCCTATAAAAAAATGCACTAGCCCGTAGATACCTTTAAAAACATCAACATTCATAATAACACATTGTTACATGGTATCCTCCTGAGTATCCACCCTCCCCACAACCAGCACAGGCCACAACCTTGTGACTGGCCGGCCTCCAGCAGGGCCCGGGCAGACCCACGGCCAAGAACACAACAAGCCGGCCACTGTTCTCCCCTGCCCTGTTCTGTTGGCGGGCTCTGGCTGGGGAGCCGCCTCGGAGCCCGGCCTGAAAAGGCTCCAGTGGCAGAATAGTTCAGCACACTGTTCCCCGAGTCCCAAGGAAACCAACAGGGAAGAAAAAAGAGCCAACCCACACACACACACACACACACACACACACACACACACACACACACACACACACACACACACACACACACACACACACACACACACACACACACACACACACACACACACACACACACACACACACACAGGCTAGAAAGCACTACAGTTGAGAGATCCAAGAGATTGCAAGGAAGGCAATCCCACGCCTGTGCCCTCGTTCCTGGGGACACGACCATGACTAAGAGGGAAAGGTCAAGAGGATGGACGAGATCATAAAAGCAAAATATTGCAGAAAAGAAAAAATAAAAGTCACAAAGAAAGAAATAAATACAGAAGGATGAAAAGGTTTGAAAACTGGGAGAAAGAGGGAGACATGAGATGACCAAAATAATGGAGGAAGGAAAAAAGGAGGGGAGGGGGAGAAATCTCTCTCTCTCTCCTGGAGAGACAAAAGACAGTGGGGGGGGACACACACATGCACACATCACCTTGTGTGTGTACACATAAGTACATACGTGTGCGTTTGGTGAGCCTGTGAACTGGTGACCCACCTGTCCTGGGACTCGATGTAGACGTAGAGGTGGGGTTCAAAGCACTTGGACACAATGCCGTGGAAGGGGTTGTCTGGGGCCTTGGGCTTCCTGGGCTGGGTGTGGGGGGGGGGGGGGGGGGAAGAATCGCCAATGGGTTAAACAATGTGCAGATTTCCGTATGCTGTTGCACTGTAAACCCATTCGCACATTCAGAGACTGCTGCTCACTCTCCCTTTAGCAATCGGACGGGGAAAAGGTCATGAGAGGACGGTAGAGGTGTTGAGCCCAGAGCGGTGGAAGAGGACGAAGAGGATTCTCTTTTAGAACACGATGGAATCTGTGGCCCAGTGGACCGCAACTGGAACCGGATGACCTCATCTGATCTGACCCAATCTAGTCCAGTCTTACACAACCAAATCTAATCTAAACCAATACTACACTATATCTAACCTTACTTGACCTCATCTGACCTATCCTAACCTAATGAAACCGAATAGAATCTAACCAAATTCATCCTGGTCTAATATAAATAAACTAAACATAATTTAATTTAATCTCACCTAAATCGGATGTTACCTAATCTAATTGAGTCTATTATAATCACATGTATCTGTAATCATTTTAATCGAATCGAATGTGATCTAAAATAACCATCTCATCTGCACTGACTGCCTACAGAGTGGTTCTTGTTAATGCTGGATAAAAAGAGTGAACACAGCTTTACTTTAAATCAGTAGATGTATTGATCTGACTGGAATACAAAAAAGATTCCAAGCTTTACTATAAATCAGTGTGTCGTCGTATCGCTCTGGGAGGAACACACACAGGAAGCATAAGCCGGCCGATCGGCGATGACTCCGCCTTCCACTGGAACAGACGAGGCATCAGACAACACACAGGGCAGCAGGAGATGAGAGGGTCATTGTTAAAGAGTTGCAACTATCAAAGGTCAGAGGAGGACAGAGGGGTCAGGGGGGGGTCCACTCACACGGTCCAGGTCCTCCTCCTTCTCGGAGCCCAGGTCGTCCGCAGCCTCGTCCTCCAGGAAGGGGTTGGTGGACTTCAGGGGGCTGTCGGCCTTCTTCTGCTTTCCAGACCAACAGGGGGATTGTCAGAATGACAAGCCTCAACCAGTAAAGGTTAAACGGACTGCATTTATACAGCGCTATTCAAACCAGAGGCCACTGAAAGTGCAATATTGCCTCACATTCACCCTTTCATGCACAATATCACACACTGACGGTGGTGTCAACCACACAGGGCGGCAGCCAGCTCGTCGGGAACAGTTAGGGTGAGGTGCCTCGCTCAGGGACACCTCGACACTCTCGGATATCACACTAGCAACCTCCCGGTTACCAGCCAACCCGCTCTACCTTCTGAGCCACATGCTACATGCCGTGGGATGAGCATGGCTCAATTTTAACCATTGGACTCGATTGCAAGATGCAAGGTAATGGTGTGGCCGCTAACATCGGACCCCCTGTAACGACGTGACTTAAAGAACATGCAGTGAGGCCGAGATGAGTGGAGGACGGGGGGCCCTCTGTTGAAGCCAGGGTTTCAGCGCACAGAGCTGAGCTAAGCCTTCCTTAATATTAACCCACCTTGACCTTTAGACTTTTAGGTATATACATTTTGTATCTTGAGTGTGAGCGGCTGCGTGTGCATGTGTTTTCTTACCCCTGGGACGTCGGTCAGGGTGCATCCGGTGAAGCGCTTGGCCAGCAGGCCCTCAAAGTTGGTGGTCCTCTGGATGGCGAAGAGCAGTAGCTTCACCTCGATCTCTTTAGCCCGCTTCCGGCATCAACTTTTGGCCAGCTCGCACTCTGAGGATGAATACACATCACACACACACACACACACCCACACACCACACCACTCACACACACTCACGCACACACCACACACACACACACACACACACACCACACACACACACACACGCACAACACACAGCTACTTTCCCAAATGCCCCATCTTTGATGCATAATAGGTAACATCTTATCTCATCTACCAAGTTAGCCGCAGGTCACTAACGAGCATCATGCACGTAACACTATTTCTATTTCCGTTGTGATTAAGTGAGAGAACGATGGCGAGAGCAAGAGCGAGAGTCCACCTGGTGATGTGGCAGAACTCCACGGCGATGCGCTCCGTCATGCACCACTCCTCGGGGAACATGTGGCCGTACTTCTCCTCATAGTCCACCAGCTGCCGCTTGAGCCAGGCGTATCGCCGGTCGATCTTGTCCAGCCATGCCACCTGCACCCCCACCCCATTGGAGAGGGGAGAGAGACAGGGAAAGACTCTAATGGAGCTGTAGCAGGTCAGCAGGCTGGCTGATAGAGGAAGGCTGAAGGGGATTTATAATGTCTATGTAACGGAGCATATGGACCATCCAAGTCCATATGGACTTGGATGGCACATGACATATGTTATTGCTATATATATATCAGCATACAAAGATTTCCTACTATTTCAACCTTCTAAGATAGGAATCATTTAGCTAAATTATAGTTTGGAATCTTGGAAAATATTTTTCCAATAACAAAAGTTCATCTAGACATGTCCCTCACGGAGACGACTTTAACGAAGTGTTACTGTTAGATCTCCGGTTCCTTCCATGCTTCCCTAACTGAGCTCTAAAGACCATCTATTCTGTTATCTGAGGGCCTGCCCGTCGCCCCGATCCAGCTCACATCCCCCCGATCTGCCCCGTACTCACGTCCTGGTTCTCCTGGAAGAGCACCAGGTACTCTGAGAGGTGTTGCCGGATGAACTTCTTGATGATCTCCTGTCGAATGCGGGGGTCCAGCACGTTAGCCACCAGACAGGCGTCCCTCAGCACATTACTGGGACCCCCACTTCTCTGTCCAGAGGGGAGGAACACAGTAGACGGCGGGTTTAGATCACAGCTCTGCTGGGCTGATACTGGAAGTATCAGCATGAATAAAAGATTGTGATGTTTGCAGATGGCAGTTTTGGCAAAAGGCAGATCAGTTTGTTTACCTTTGACCCTTGGGAGGGGAAAGCCTCTTCAAAATCAGCCAGGATTTGTGTTCCCAGCTCACTCTGTGCTGCCTTCACTCTGAACAGAACAGGAACAGAATGATTAGACACACTGGTGTCCTTCCCAGGAAGCCATCCTTCGCGGCAAAAGTGCCAATTAGGATGTGCTGGTATATGATGTGCTGGTATATGATGTGCTGGTATATGATGTGCTGGTCTGGGAAGTGCTTGTCTACGATGTGCTGGTCTAGGATGTAATGGTCTAGGATGTGTTGTGTCTAGGGATGTAATGGTCTAGGATGGTGCTGGTCTAGGAATGTGCTTGGTCTATTTTTCTATGTTTTGGTCTGTTCTGGTCTCTGATGTGCTGGTCTGTGATGTGCTGGTCTGTGATGTGCTGGTCTATGATGTGCTGGTCTAGGATGTTTTGGTCTGTTCTGGTCTCTGATGTGCTGGTCTATGATGTGCTGGTCTATGATGTTCTGGTCTCTGATGTGCTGGTCTATGATGTGCTGGTCTATGATGTTTTGGTCTCTGATGTGCTGGTCTATGATGTGCTGGTCTATGATGTTTTGGTCTCTGATGTGCTGGTCTATGATGTGCTGGTCTATGATGTTCTGGTCTATGATGTTTTGGTCTCTGATGTTTTGGTCTCTGATGTGCTGGTCTATGATGTGCTGGTCTATGATGTTCTGAGTTCATCCAGTGCACGGCAGAAGAAATAAGGCATCCACTCAAACTCAACACCTGATCCCACTACAGGTTTTGTGATTATATTTGTGCCCCCTTTTTGTGCATCATGATTGCGTGTCTATGATGATGCCCCCAGCACTGGCTGGTAGAGACAGGGAGTTCTTTATGTGAAGCGAGGCCTCTTTGTCTATTTCCTGGTGTGCCAGTCCTGGGCCGGGGGCCCGGTGTGTGGATCCAGACGGCTGGGCGGCCCCCCCAGATCAGCCAGGGCCAGCGGGAACCCCACTAGAGTAAACACGCGGGCGGGGGAGCCCCTGTGAGCTGGCTTGGCAGAGACCTCTGGCCTGTCCCTCTCTCTGCCTCTCTCTGGGTGAGGGCTCTCAAGGCCTGCGTCGGGTTCATTATCTCGTTAGTGTGCCTGTGTGTGGTATGAAACGTTGAGGAGACTGCTTATTATCCAGCGCTAATGTATTGTGTCTAATACCCAGTCTAGTGTGACTAATACACATGCTAATATCTAGGCCGGTGTGGTTAACGTACACGCTAAATGTCTTCTCCCTCTGCGGACTCGGCTGATGGTTGCTCATTAACTCTCTCAGCACTTGTCCTGCACAGACGCATCTGCACTCCCACTCCAGGCTCATCACTGTGTGGATCGCTGTACGTTACTGTGGGTGTGGATCGCGACTGTAGCTGCTTATCTCACTGTAAGTGCACTCGGTCTGCGTGCAAGTTCCATGTGTTATCTACTCTAAGCTGAACTGTGTGTGTGCGTGTAATGTGTGTGTGTTGGTCTGTGTATCTTCACTCTAAGTAACTCAGTTGTGTCCTGTGTGTGTGTGTGTGATGTGCCGGTGTGTGTGTGGTTGTGTGTGTGTGTGTGTTGTGTGTTGTGTTGTGTGTGTGTGTGTGTGTGTGTTTCTCTGATTCACTCCTCTCCCCTCACACATCCATAACTCCATCGCGGGTTCTTGTATTAACAAAAAAGGTATACCCGGGTGGGGACAGTGAGCCTGACGCAAAACCTGGGCCCGACGGCTCCTGACTTATTTACTTATTTGAATTGTGGAAGAGGAAAACCCGAAAATAACGATATCACAAGAAACCACCAACTGACGAAACCAGGTCCGAGTCTTCGAAAAGTGTGGTCAACCAAAGGCGTGTATTTTGATCCGTTGCGGGCCACATTGATAGCGAAAATATCTCAGGTTTATTCCTTCCCTCCAGTGAAAAACGTAACTCACTGCCGTGTAATTTATAGTCCTTTCCTGGGAATAGAATACTGATGACAACGCGCAATAAAAAGCCTCCCAAATTCTGCAATACTAACGACAAATGAGTCCTCTGTCGACAACATTTCTAATTATTACTTCTCACATCCAACTCACAAAAACTTGATACGTTTACTATCACTTTTTAGCTGGGCTCCCTGAAGGAACCCAGTTTCAAATAGAGCCATCCTTTCCGTTCACGTATTTGTATGCATGCAGCGCTTATGTGTGCGTGGTGTCTCTTTTACTATGTGTGTAGCCAGACTTAACATACGTAGTGACTTGTGTGTGCGTGTGTGTGTGTAAAGAGGAAAGCAAGTTCAAATATAAAACAGGAAGCAATTTTCTAAATAACTCTTGATTCCCTTGCCATATAATAGGGTTTGGGGAGCGGACCACCTGAAGAGGAAGAGAAGGTTTAACCCTACAATATATATTAATTTGAGGATGACCAACCGCAAATCCCATTTTGTTGAAAGCATCTACTTCAGAGGAACTGCGCGCGTTGAGCCACCCACCAACAGGCTGCCTATGCCACACGAAGAACAGCAAACTAAAATATCCACCTTTTATAAGCGGTAGATTGAATTAGTTTCGCCAACCTTAAGGGCCATTGAGCTTCAATCAAAACAACTGTGTGTATATGTGTATGTTGCATTATGGGTGTGTGTATTATGGTGTTCGTATTGGGGTTATTTATGGTGAGTATTTTGATGTGTGTGTGTGTGCGTGTGTGTGTCTTTTCAGCACCAACCTCTCAGACAAGCTGTCTGATCATGGGGTATTCCCATGTACTTGTGGAAGATGTGCGGGCGGGCACAGTTGACCACTCTTGCAGAAGGGTTTGCGGGCGCCCACCTCGCCGTACTGCCGCTTCCTGGTTCATACGCCCTGGACACACACACACAAACCACAAACACGACACACACCACGTGACCTCCGAGAGCACGATGCGCCTAGGGCCTACCCACATTGCACCCCTTGCCAGAGCAACACATCACCCAGCCTCTGACACATCATACCTAAAATGGCTGCCTCTTCTAATTTCAAAAAGGGATCGCTGAATATGAGAGGGGAACCTGTCTACGCCTGTTTACACATGCTCAAAGAGTAATAACACTTATAGGGCTTGAAGAAACAAATTAACAAATGTAAAATATTTGAGCATTCACGGGCGGCGCGGCGTGCTCATTGTTGAAGTTAACTGGCGTCCCACTGTTGATGATTGTTCCCCCTATGACCCCAATCAATAGCAGATAG
>OLKM01003241.1:32500-40401 GCA_900291075.1 Melanogrammus aeglefinus | reverse complement strand
ACAGCCTTTACAGTGAATGGGTTCAGCACATGGGTGAGAGCACAGAAAACACTCCAAACCCACAATGTGTCACTGTGCACAGGTATGCTTATGGCGGATGGGTGGAATTTAAAACCAGGAGAGATGCTGGCTCCAGGATCTGCAATGCGCTGGACGAGGGCCATTCTAAGGCAGTGAGAGAGAACAGAGAGTATATGAAGGCTATTGTCGAGGCCCTGCGTTACACCGCTTGTCAAGGGATCGCTCTACGCGGACATCGGGAGGGAGAAGAGTCCTCAAACAGAGGTAATTTTTTGGAATTTCTCCATTCAGTCAGCAAGTTCAACACCACTGTGGCTGAGGAAATGACAAATTGTGCACAGAACGCTAAATACACTCATCACACCGTCCAGGACGAAGTAATCGCATTAATGGCCAAAATGTTACGAGACCAAATCAGTAGTGATGTGCGAGACGCAGGGATGTTTGCGCTTCTGGTGGATGAGAGTAGGGATGTTAGTAAGAAGGAACAGGTGTCAGTAGTGTCCGCTACTTGCGAGGGATGAGTCCGTGAGGACTTCCTTCACTTCACACCAGCAGATGGTTTGGACGCTGAATCATTGCTAGCTCTCATCAAAAATACCACTAACTAAGTGCAAATCAATTGCAAACAGTGCATAGCCAGTGCTACGACGGCGCGCCGTTATGTCTTGTGCCAACAGCGGTGTGCAAGAGCGATTCCGAAGAGAGGTCCCCCAGGCTCTCTACGTACACTGCCATGCACACAGGTTAAATTTAGTTTTAACAGACTGTGTAGGCAAAATACAAACAGCTGCAGATTTTTTTGAAGTTGTGCAAATCCTGCACAATTTTTTTTCCAGTTCTATTGTGCACAATGTGTTTCTGCAGAAACAAAAAGAATTGGAGCCACTTAAGCCACCGCTGGAATTGAAATCTCTATCTGAGACGAGGTGGGCGTGCCAATATACCGCACTTCTGGCAATAAAAAAAACCCTGCCTGCCATTCACGCAACACTTCAAGCCTTGATAAGCCAGCAGGGGGCTCGATTGAGGACAAAAGCCAAGTCCATAATGGCACTGTTAGATGGGCAGTTCGTCCTGCAGCTCACTCTGTTTGAGGATGTATTTCGTAGCACCAAATTTCTGTCTGACACACTACAGTCCCCAAATCTGGATTATTCATCAGCTCTGGACCTGGTCGAGTCTGTCTCAGCATCCCTGTCAGAAAAGCGAAATGAGACATCGTTAGCAGACATATCTGACAAAGCACAGGCCCTGTGTGCCAAGACGGGCATCAACACCCAGCTCAGAGCGGAGCCACGTTCAAGACAGCCTCCTGGTCATCTCCAGGAATTCATCATTGACACACAGACAGGGCAACGGCAACCACTTACCTCACTGCAAGATATCAGGAGACACTGTTACTACAATGTCCTTGATGAACTGATCAATGAGCTGGGAAGGCGTTTTTCTGCAGAAACCTGTGGCGTTCTACAGGGGACATGTGCCCTGAACCCAAAGCACAAATCATTTCTCAACATGACTTTGTTGTGGCCAATGGCTCAGCATTATGGGGTTACACATGACAACCTGAGTGCCGAACTGCACCAGATACGCCGCCTGCTCACAACTAAAGGACAGCAAGGACACTCTGTGGGCACTACACAAGAATTTTTGGCCCTGCTCCAGCCATACAAGGACTCCTTCTGTGACTTCAACAAACTCTTATGCATATCTCTGACAGTCCCAGTGACATCTGCAGCTTGTGAAAGAAGCTTTTCTTGTCTCGCACGAGTCAAAAATTATTTGAGAAATAGTTCAGGAGATTCTAGAAACAGTGACCTGGCTTTACTATCCATCAACGCTGCAAGTGCAAGATCACTGGATGCGGATGCCATCGTTGATGCCTTTGCCGTGAACCACAACAACAGGCGCATTGTGCTGCTGTGATATATGGTATGTAGACTCTACTCTCAGTGATTCTGATACACATATTATGAGTGAGTGTTGTCATGAATTTGGTGTACCTTAAAAGTGTGTGTGTGTGTGTGTGTGTGTGTGTGTGTGTGTGGTGTGTTCGTTCCTGGCACAGTTATACTGTATTATTAAGCAGAAATTGATGTTATAACTAACTAAGTAGCCCGTAGTCTATTCACTTGTGGACACTTTTACACAACAATGAACACGTATCTATGTTTTATTGGGCTTTTACTAAACACACTCTGTATGTCCTCCTCTTCCCTCACTCACAGGAGAAATACCAGGCGATGTGCATCGCAAGACTGTGTCTATCTTCGCACGAAGCCCATGTGCAATTGAGATCTTTTGCACCCATACACCGACACACTCACTCACCCACTGACTGACTGACTGACTGACTGACTGACTGACTCATACACTGACACACTCACTGACTCACTCACTCACAGAGTAACGATGGACACTTACTGTAACATATTTTTCTGACATGATTGAAAAGAGTTGCACTACTTTACTGTAGTATTTGGTAACAACATGGAAGTGTTTTTTTGTATTACATAGTTTAGTGTTAAAAAAAAAAAGTGTGTTCTCACTAAATCCACTCACATCTTCATCAATATCACATGCAATGTGTTGCCTTATGGGGGGATTGCTGATATTAAACCGGTATGAAATGAGTTTGTCTATGTAATGAGGAAGTGCACATAGTATGGCAATTCATTTTAGAGAATTGTTTACAGTCAGTGTTTTTAACAAGTGTGCTTAAGAACTGAAATTGGAGTGTTAAGAATGAATTGTGTTTGATATTCAGTGACATTGGTGTTAACAGTCAAGGAAAACTATATGAAGTTGTTTCTCAACAGAGGGGGGGGGGGGGGGCATTAGCTCATTTTATTTTCTAATACCAATGGAAATGTAATGTAATGTGTGTAGTTAGTTGGTGTTTAAATAAAGGATTGTTGATCGTCATCCAGTCTACTCCCGCGAGATCTCCTAACAGTTATTTTTTCATTTTGCGTTGTGAATCACACGATGTGTCTTGATATATTAATTCGTTGTAATACGGTACCTCCTCCTTTTAGTTAAAATAATATAATTAGTATAGGCTTATATATTTATACATGATGACACATTTTGGATGTGGGCAATGTCTGAAGAAACGGAAGAAAATATTGTAGCCTACAGAAGTATTATGAAGTATAATAGTATCAACAATAATAGCAACTATTGTATTAATGTTCCAAATAGGCCTACATTTGAGACGTATCGCGCAACTAATGTGAATGCTTTGAATGTACCGTGGCGAGCGACGGGGTCTGAGATGTGCATTCACCACTATTGACAGGACAGCTAACCTTGTAGTTGGGGGACTGCTGACGGGCTGTTGATTGAGAGAACTATATTGTTTTATGTCTTTACGTCTTTATGTCTGTGCGTGTGTGAGGGAGAGGGAGAAAGATAGCGCACGTTGAACTGTCTGTCAAATGATACGATCACACTCATCACAGTGTGGTGCGATTAGTCTGTGTTGTTACTGTACTGTAAACTTGCCTCGTACGGGACCGCAACCACCCCAACCCGTGCCGAAAAATGTCTTCCGGCCGTGCCTCTGCCAAATTCAGGTGTTTTGATCAAGGTTTTTTTTTTTGACCAGCAACCTCTTGAATTCATACAGCAACTGTTAAGCAACTGCAACAAATTATTTCTGGCGCCGCCACTGTTCTTCGGCCTTCGGAGTGTCCTTTGCGGTCTGCGAAGGCCGCATCCTTCGAAGGACGCGGTCTCCGAAGGATGCGTCCTATGAATTGGGACACAGCCGCTGACTCGCCGAGGGAGGGCCAGAGAAAATTTCCCAGAATGCTTTGCGTCACCATTTGCATACCATAGCAAACAACAATGGCGGCCCCCGGACGTAACGTAACGTAACGTAACGTAACTACGTAGTCGCTTACGTGCCGAACGTAAACGATGCGCAGTGACGTAGCAAGTGGTGTCCCAATCCCTAGGGAAGATTACAAGCCCTACCCTACCTGAACATTGGTATTGGGCCTAAACTCCCCTGTCTACCTAGGGCAACGCGATTATGGAAAAAATCATAATCATGATTATTTTGGTCAATACTGAAATCCCGATTTTTCAAACGATTATTTTTGAGTTTGAAAACATGATGCATTTATTCAGCATCTCTCTCCAAAATGACTTTGAAATTTCCCCTTATAAAAATTCACAGAATGTTACAACAGAAAATGTGCAAATATGTATCCAGCTGCTATACTAAAATAAATGAAATAGTTTATTCTCGATAAATTTTTGTTCAAAATTCGACAATTTTCACAGTCCCACCTGAGGTACTGCAGAACGTCGGCCGTCACTGCCAGCGGGTAGCTAACGGTGTCGTCGAACACGGGGTCGGTGCAGCACTGCACCGTGGGCGAGACGTGCGGCGGCAGGTCCGTAGAAGCGGTACGTCAGGTAGGCGTCGGGAAGTAGTCCGGCACCTGGCGCTGAGGCCAACGCAGCGCTTCCACCGCGATCACCAGCTCGTTAGGTATCCCTCCGCCGTGGTCAAACAGCTCCTAAGCGCAGGGGGGTTGTCGTTGATTAAAGTAGAGCGACGTTGGAGTCACGTTAAAGGTTAACATGCAGGGGTTTTCATGCCCCTGTAATGTCACAATACTTTGTTTAATAAAAAAAGCAATATGTAAGGTCATCGATATCATATATGTATATTGTTCTTCATCACATTCTGCCCCTTTTCAGGCTTCAAACACACTTTAAGGTTTGTCCTGTGTGTGTGTGTGTATGTGTATGTATGTGTGTGTGTGTGTGTGTGTGTGTGTGTGTGTGTGTGTGTGTGTGTGTGTGTGTGTGTGTGTGTGTGTGTGTGTGTGTGTGTGTGTGTGTGTGTGTGTGTGTGTGTGTGTGTGTGTTAATGTGTGTTTGTGTCGAACAAGCTTGTAGGCATGCATATATATGTTACAGGATTGAATCTCTGTGGACTGTTACCCCCGGTGCAACGTCCTGCCAGCCCACAAAGAGCTGCCTGGCGCCGGTCTGAGTGGCGCCGGTCTGAGTGGCGGACCCCCTGAACATCATCCTGTCCACCGGGACGTCCACGGGCTCCGCGGGGGGGTACAGACGCACCCAGTAGTCGACCACGCCCACGATCTCTCCCTCAGAGCCTAGAGAGAGAGAGAGAGAGAGAGAGGAGAGAGAGGAGAGAGGAGGGAGAGGAGAGGAGAGAGAGGGGGGGGCGGGGGGACAGAGAGACAGAGAGGGAGGGACAGACAGAGAGAGGGAGGGACAGGAGAGAGAGGGAGGGACAGATAGAGAGAGGGAGGGACAGACAGAGAGAGGGAGGGACAGACAGAGAGAGGGAGGGACAGACAGAGAGAGGGAGGGACAGACAGAGAGAGGGAGGGACAGACAGAGAGAGGGATGGCGAGACAGAGAGAGCAAGAGATTTTAAACAGCCAATCTAAATTGATATTTTTCCATGGCAATAAATCTTGATCGAATTTACGGTGAGGCATAATGAAAAATAAAATAGTATAGTTTGAGTCAAATTTTCTCATTGGTTGGTCATTTTCTGACCAACTCAATTATTTCCTTTGTTCAGGATGACCTACAAATAACAGTCACAATAGCTGAGTTTGAAGAATTCATTTTAAGGTGTGTCTACATAATAAGCAATGGATATAGTAGTCACGTAGTCCGATGAGATAATACGGTAGGCCTGCTTAATCAATCCCTGATCAGGAAATTCAGATGTCGCCGCAGAAAGCACACAGAGAAAGTACCACAACAAAAAGGACTACAGACAAAGCCCCCCTCACCCGTCATGTTGATGCTTCCCGCCAGCCGCTCCCCCCTGCTGTCCAGTACTCCCGCCAGCCCCATCCAGCCCCCGCCCAGCGTGAGGAACCGGACCCCACCCGCCGTCTGGTGCAGCTCCACCCGGACCCTGGCCCCCCCGCCGCGGCCCCCCAGCCGGGCCACGTCGCGGGCCGACAGCGCGTAGCGGGACGTGAAGCCGTAGCTCGGCCGGGGGCCCGAGACCATCGGGGTGCAGTGCACCTCGTAGTCCAGCAGGGCGTAGGTGCAGAAGGTGACCGGGTCCTGGCCGGGGGCCCCCCCCAGGGTCCGGAGGCCCCCCGGGGTGAAGGTGGCGTCCTGAAAGGTGGAGGTGGAGCTTAGCTGGTGTCCTGTGTAATAGCTGTGATACAATGTGTATTCACGACGGTGAAGGCTTCGTTACGGTCCCACGTCGACGCAACGCAAGGGGGTTTACGGACCCTTCGCGTCCTTGCGGAGCCTCCTTGCGTCCACCGCAAGGGCGTGACGTGCACCTCCATAAAATGATAAACTTGAGTCGATGCAGCACAGCAGCAAGGGCTGTGATTGGCTACGAATCGTTAGGCATCAGGCATCAGTCTGTTTGTATATTCAGGACCTTTATGGGACACTTTCAAATATATATATATTTTTTTTAAGTTGTAATATATTGTTATAAGCCTACGGATTTTTTTTAGCCAACTGAACATTTGAAGCAGTGTTGAATATAAATGTTTTTATAAACATCATTTCTTCCAGACCTTCAGGTGAATCTCCAACATGGACTCCCCCGGCCTGAGCTGGGAGAAGGAGGTGTCATCCTCGATGGGCTGTACCACCTCTTGGTCCCCCCCCGGCCAGGTGTACTGGATTGGTATGCTCCGCTTGTAGTTCCTGGGGCTGTACGCCAATTCTTTCAGCTGGGCTTCAGGGGAGGTAAAAAACACACTGAGTCAATTCATTGAATATTTCAGACTCGCTTTTAGTCATCAGCGCTTTCAAGAACGGTATGTGCTATTGTTACACTTTACTGCATATGTGGAGTGATGAAGAATGACAAAAGCATATAGTTATTGTTTTTTACAACTATCTAACATTATATTTCACCATGTCCTGGTTAAGTGGAATAACGATTGACGTGGGAATTTATATAAAAAAAATCCAAGTTTCTAGGCCCATCTTGTAAACAGAGAAGCACACATTGTGTACACCTTAAACTGTCTGTTCCACAGGAGATATTCACACTATCTATCTATATATATTTATATGAATACCTTGTAGGGTGTTGATCTGCAGAGCCCTCTTGGACAGCAGTTTGTCTTTCTCCCCGACTCTCGTCCTGCTCTCTTGCCTCTCTGTCTCCCTCTTGTGGTTCACAGTGTCTAACTCCTCCTAGAGAGGGAGGGAGGGAGGGAGGGAGGGAGGGAGGGAGGGAGGGAGGAGGAGGGAGGGAGGGAGGGAGGGAGGGAGGGAGGGAGGGAGGGAGAGAGAATAGGGTTGCTGTATAAATGACTACATTAAGATATATGTAATACATATATGTGTATATTCCACCTGCCGGCCAGTGCTGATGTGTGTTTGTAATGTATTTAAAGGAACATTATGATGTACTTTAAGATCATATATTAGGCCAGGCTTGATGTATATCTATAATGTATTTCTAAGAACATTGTCATATATGTAATACATCTACAGCTACACCCCACCTGCAGGCCGGTGGCGATGCGGTGCTCCAGCAGCAGCAGCTCCCTGGTCTTGCCGAGCTCCATGACGGTCTCGGCGTGGGCGGCCTGTACCTCCCCCAGCTCCTGGCTGGGGTCCCCCCCGCCGCCGCTCCCCCCCACAGCCTCAAGGAAGACCAGACCCTGCCGGCCCTCCTGCTGCAGCCTGAACGCCTGGCCATGGCAGAGCGGGGGGGGGGAGACATCACATTACGTTATGTTACATAACATTACACTACATTACATAATGTTACATTACGTTACATTACATAACATTACACTACATTATGTTACATTACGTTACATTACATTACCTTACATTCCATTACATTTAACCTACAACACACTTTACATTCCATTACTTTA